>JAGDYQ010000141.1:1890322-1942208 GCA_021962125.1 Bulinus truncatus
AGAATCTATTTAAGGGCTGTAAGTATTATCTAGTTCAGAAATCTCCATCATGGCTGTAAGTGTTGACTAGTTCAGAATCCATTTATGGCTGTAAGTGTTGAGGAATTTAATCATATTTTAATATATATATATATATATATACATATATATATATATATATATATATATATATATATATATATATTTAGGCTTGCTGATTAAACTGCGTTAATTTTACGATTAACGCGTCAAAAAAACTTTTGTGATTAAAAATTTTAACGCAATACCTAAATGCTATAATTTGACTAAAATAATTGAATGTTCAAGAAATCGATACCAGTGGCTTTCACTCAACAAATTTGAGTTTATAGAGCCGAGCCTACTTATTAAGTAGATCTACCACCCCACTTTATACTAAATTTGTACACATATTTTTACCCTAAAAAGCGTCGACAAAACCCTAACTTGTAAATACATAAATGAAGATGTTTTGTTTTATAGCCCTACGACAAAGTAAACTTCCTGCTCTATTCCTGGTCGATGTAAAAAGAGAAAAAATTTCATTCACTAGTTTACATTATATACTGTAGTTTAGTTTAAAAATGAAATTGAAAGCAATTAAAAAAGTGTATCATGAGTTGTGGTTATAATTATATCAAAACAACGAGATTCTAGAAATTTTGTATCATCATTTTTTGCGCAAATTTTTTAATCGCTTTAATAGTTTCATATACATGACACCAGTCAATCAAGGCTACGACCAAAATACACAGTATTGCATATTTTCAGCTTTATGAATATTGAGCTAAATTTAATATTTTATATAGGGCTGTTTTTTAAACTACCAAGCTCATAAAGCATAATTAATGCGTTAAAAGTATGCATTACATTTTTAACGCAAAACATCAAAAATGCGTTAAATTTTAGCCAAAATGTTGTCATTTCAGTAATCGTAATAAACCCAATTCTATAACCATAACAAGATCAGACAAGATTTTTAAAAAAAAAGCAAAAAAAATACCCCGAACACAGAAACAGGTCACGTTGGACATAAAATCATAGCAGCCACATGGCCTTGAGAAACAATAGGAGGTTGGCATTTCTTAATTCTAATTATGACCCTCAATGATACCATTAGTGAAACATCTGCGGTAGCGGTGCTCCTAGTTTGATTGACAGGTGCCATGATTTGGAAAGCTGGGACAGAGGGGGGTACGGTGGTTGGGTAGTTATGGAGTAACGTCATCTTTGTGGGGAGGCAAGCTGCTAAGTGTGTCAAAAATCTAACAGGGTGGGAAAGGGGGGAATAAAAAAAAACCGCGTTAATAATAAGTGAGCAGTACTTTCTGGCTATACTATTATTTTATGAAGGAAAGAGCACATATGAGATGACGTGTGTATTTTGTTTTGTAATGGAAAGTGAGGGGGAAAGTCGGTGTGGAGGGTTGGGTAAACAAGACATACGTGGGGGCAAAAGTGTAGCAAAATATGACAGGGATAGAGGGGAGAGGGGTTGAAATACGTCATTATCTCGGAACCTATGGTACGAGAAAAACACTTGCATGATACTGTTATTGATTAAAAAAAAAACTCGCATTACTTGACGTGGATAAGACACGTGTAAAAAAAATTAGTCCCAATAACTAACTTCAACAGCATATGTGCATATGCTTAACCAATCTGTTACAATTAATTATACCTCTTTCGTAAATTAATCTAACTTGTTTATTATACCAATTTTTTTATATGATATTATGACTTTACATAGTCTAAATACAAACAAAATGTATTATAATATGTCGATTAAAGTGATGATACATTTGCGATTAAAATTTTTAATCATGCGTTTCGATCATTTTTTTTAATAATATATATATATATATATATATATATATATATATATATATAATTAATTAATTGAGCGATATACCATTTTTCCTCATTTCTTTTATATTTACAACTGTATTTGTGTCATTTAAACAACATTAAACAAACTAAACATGTTAAACATGTTTTCTCCTTATTGCCTATACTGTATACATCTTTAACTCAATTCTTTTACTCTACTACCAATTAATAGATTCTAACTGAATCAATTAGTCTAATACACTTCAATACAATTTTGAATAATTATTGTAGATATGAATCAGCTTTAAGACAAGTTGACCCATCTGTTTGTCTGCCGTACTGGGACTCCACACTTGACAACGAGCTGACCAATCCATTACGTTCGTCCATATGGACTGAAGATTATATTGGTACGCCTCGAGGTCCCGTGGTCAGTGGTCCATTCGCCGGCTGGAGGATTCCCGGTGGAGGGCAGTTGATAAGGAACGTGGGCGTTGATGGACAGTTACTGAATCCAGATGATATACAATCTGTTATGACCAGAAGCAGGTAACTCTACCACTGTATGTAAGTCACTGAATCCAGATGATATACAATCTGATATGACCAGAAGCAGGTAACTCTACTAATGTATGTAAGTCACTGAATCCAGATGATATACAATATGTTATGACCAGAAGCAGGTAACTCTACCACTGTATGTAAGTCACTGAATCCAGATGATATACAATATGTTATGACCAGAAGCAGGTAACTCTACCACTGTATGTAAGTCACTGAATCCAGATGATATACAATATGTTATGACCAGAAGCAGGTAACTCTACCAGTGTATGTAAGATACTGAATCCAGATGATATACAATCTTTTATGACCAGAAGCAGGTAACTCTACCACTGTATTTAAGTTACTGAATCCAGAATATATACTATCTGATGATCAGAAGCAGGTAAAGCGTTCGACTGTCGACCTGAAGGACTCTGTTTCAATCTTCGGTGAGAACCGATGGATATTTCAGGTCATGATTTAAGTTCCGCTATATCTCTCGTGGTGCCTCCATCACCATTGCACTATCGGCTATGGTGGGGAAGAAAGGAGGCAACGTAAAAAATGTTCCATTAGTGATTTATGGGATCTAAGAGAGTTAAATGGACAAACACACCAGTGCAAGTATAGATAGGTTATACCATGGAATATATATATATATATATATATATATATATACACACACACTCCAAACAGACATTTGTCTAATTGTTTGTAGTATATCAATCAATCATAAACCTGCTTTGGTTTTGACCCCAACCAAGGCATTAAGTGTGTGTGCATTAAGCAAATTATTTTTTAAGTAAAAAAAAAATTATGTATATATACACAAATACAGGATGACCTTTAAACTCGTGATGACGTAATATTTATGTATACCTCAAGCTGACACTCGTGTGCAGTCCTGTTGCTCAACGTTTATCGCAAAGTATCGATCATATATTGTAATTATTGATTAGATGTGCAACTCATGTCTAGGTCACACCGTCATGTTCAATCTTGTTTCGATCCAAACGAAAATTAATGAATTCACTTTGTTCCAGCTATGCCGAAATTGTGACGTCAAATGCGACAAACTCCCCCTTCAATCTGGAAGTCATTCACGGGGGTCCTCACATCTATGTTGGTGGCACCATGAGTCAACTGAGCACGGCCGCCTACGACCCACTATTTTTCCTTCACCATGCATTTGTGGACTATATATTTGAAAGTTTCAGAGAAAGACTCAGGAGTATTGGGGTCAACCCAGAGACATATCCACAAGTGGTTAGTAGTTACTTATAATGTGTCCAACCACATGAAATGGTCAAACCACAAGTAATAGTCAAACCACATGCAGTGGCCAAAACGAATATATTGGTCAAACCACAAGTAGTGGTCAAACCACGAGTAATAGTCAAACTACATGTAGTGGTCAAACCACAAGTAATGGTCAAACCATATGTAGTGGTCAAACCATAAGTAATGGTCAAACCACGTGTAGTGGTCAAACCACATGCAGTGGTCAAACCGGAAGTAGTGACCATACCACGAGTAGTGGTCAAATCGCAAGTAGTTTTCTGTAAACTGCTTATTCTTAACTCTCCAGATGTTCTACCATCAATAAAATAGCTAAATTTGCTACATGATTAAAACTACTGTTTTTCTTTCAGAATACAAACGTCAGACATGTGGCTACAGCACCTACGAATTTCGGACGTCTTACCCAGGCCACTGGCTACTTGGAAAGTTTGGGCAGAGTGGCCACTTATGAACCAGTTCCAAGTTGTTCAGCCGACTCACCGTCTTGCGGTAACAGGTAATGTACAATATGATTTCTGATAAACACCTTATTGTTTGTTAGCGTGTTTTTTAACCCACAAATTAGGGTACTATAATCTATTAATGGATAGAATATAATTTAGTAACGGATGGTATGCAGATTGTTTTAATACAATTAAAATGTCTCGAGATACCTATTTGTCTACTCTAAAATTCTCATCCCCTATTAGGGTGTCAGATATAGGTATTAAAACATGTTGTAAGTGTTATTTACCATTTCGTCTCGTCCATAGAAGGTAAAAATCGTATTATTTAATACACTCAATATGCATTACCTAACGAAACGGAATTAAAATTTAGTATTTCAAAAATGGATAAATAAAATGGTATTGCGCTACATCTTTCATTGACTAAATAGTATTGCGATACATCTTTCATTGACTAAATAGTATTGCGATACAACTTTCATTCTAATGTTCGGATTAAGTAATTGTGACAAATATTGTAAGATTCGTTAATGGAGTCAATTATTTGACAATTGAAATTGCTATATCCAAAACATATATTGGACAGACAAATTCACTTTATAAAATCTGACCTCCAACATGATAAACGTAAACGTATTTTTTTCCATCAGGTTTCTGGTCTGTCAGATAAGGACTGGCCGCTGCGTTCCTAGAAGGGGTGCCATCAGGGTCAAAAGGTCGATGGATGAACAAAGTGATACTTACCTCGGACAGAGTGACCACGACCAGGACCCAAGTGATTCTGACATGGAGCAAAGTCAAAATGACCAAGGGCGAGATGACTCTGGTCAAGACTCAAGGGAACGCGACGCTGAAAACAGTGAGTCTAAATTCTGTGACAAAGAACCCCACTACGGACTACCGAACCAGAACGACTTCTGCGTTAACAAGGCCTGTGACACCAGCCAGTGGGCCATGATCCCCGTGAGGATTGTAAACACAAGGCCGCCAAAGTTCCACACTTACAACAGTTACCCTGTGAGGTCGGGAACAGTTGATAAACAGCTGGACATCTACGCACCAGCTGCGTACAACCAAACAAAAAAGTAAATATAAGTTTTTATCTCTTTAATGTATAAGTTTTTTGTATTTTCTATTGTCCCCGTTTTGTCTGTCTGTCTGTCTGTCATCACCCTAGATCTCAACAACCATAAGTCCTAGACCCATGATGTATATATCATTTTGTAGGTCTTGGCCTGCCAAGAAATGACTTTTTTCCATTTTGCGATCTGACCTCTGAGGGCCGTAATAGGGGCCTTATAAAGTACCGTTTTTTTACTATATAAGCTATATTAATTAAGGAGCGCCCTATATCTCAGTAACCATAAGTCCTAGACCCATGATGTATATATCATTTTGTAGGTCTTGGCCTGCCATGTGTACTTCAAAAGTTCATTTTGCGATAGGACCTCTGAGGGCCGGGCTTCAGGGCTCCTAAGGGGATTATATATTATATATACACCTTGTACGTTCAATAACCCATTCATTTGGTGCGAAATACTGCAGCACGTAGTTTCACCAAGATTTATTAAGAAACTCATCAAATGAAATAGTAAGCTTGTGTTCTGAGTTTAATTGAAAGTATCAGAGCTATGCAACAATTGACGGAGTTTTCGGACGATTAAATGACTATAATTTCGAATGTTTTCAATTATGAGTCCTATTTCAGTAACCACAAACCACTTGTAGTTAGATTTAAGAGACAATAATTTTTTTTCAAATATAAAGAAACGTCTTTATAATTATTTTTTTTACAGATATATGCATTACACAATTGAATTTATAAACATTTCCAAAATTTACAAATATTTACTGAAAGCTAACAAACGTACTGATACATAACACGAAAATGCGCTAACACGTCCTGTGTCCAGAATGGAAAAGGCTTAATTGCTTGCTTTTTAAATTAAAGAAAGATCGATAAATGAAAAACACTTTGATGCATTGATAAATAGATGGTCAATTTACGATAAACAGGGAATTGATTGATGGCATGCTACCGATGGACACAATTATGTACATACTTATCAACAAATGCATTGAAAATAGATTTATTAATATATATTATGGTCAATATAGCTGGGTCTTTTGGACGAGGGATCCAAAGCACTCAACTTTCAAAGGGTCTCTCGTTCGACCCTTGGGAAAAACTAGGAGAATTTTTCCAAGTCATGCTGAAAGTCCCTTCACATTCCCTGATGGCCAATAGGACTAAGGAAACATCACAGTTTACTCACTAAATATAAATATAGGCTCAATAAAAAGAGATAATTACTAAATAGGTAAACTAAAGATGGATAGCTTGCTTGCCCGTGCTATGATTTACTTGAGAATATTTCTTGTTATTCAATTCAGAGTCGTTCATTTTTTTCCAGCTTTTCTTTTACAATTTTTTTGTATATGTTAATTTTCTCAAAGAATAAAAAGGCTAAATATCAATTACGAATAATGAATACAAAGGATTGCGTCGTACAATTACGCTTATATCAACAGATACATATTTAACGTACAAGGAAATCCGAAGACATACCGGAGATGTAAGAAAGACGAACCCGCTGGCCAGATATTTCTCTACTCACATGGAATGAACTATGCCGGATATTACAAAGAATCAACTATTGTAGATCAAAAATTGCCAGTGTCTGTTTTCATTGGATATATCGGTGTTAAAAAGCCATCATCTCGAAAAGGTTAACTTTATTTTTAACGTGTGGTAATGGTGTTTACAATTAGTTCTCTTTTTACTAGTTTTTAAATGGCACAACCTCGATTGTCAATTTTTTTCTCAATTTGTTTTTGCCAATTTTTTTGGTTTTTATTAATTATAAAAGTAAAATTATTGCTGATTTGAAATAAATGAAGATATCAGTGTTGGGATTTATCCTTTCAAGTTTCAGAATTAGCTTCTCTCACTATCTTGGCCGTCCTCCAGGGTAAAGATGAGTTAAAAGAAATGGTGTTTTATAGTGTTGTTATTTAACTATATTTGTTTAATATTTGTTTTAGGCTAATGTCATATTTCTACATTATTAAAAAAAATATTCTATAAAAATATGTTTTGAAAGTCTATAACAAATTTATTCGATGAACTATTGTTGTAATAAAAATAATGACCTTGGCTTCCGAAAGTTTTCTTGTATTCCGAGATATGACTATAATTAGTAAACCTTTTTTTGCGATTTTTGAGTCAAGAATAGTTGACTCATAGACTTACAGATTAAAAAAAAATTAAACCTTTTTAAGGTTACGTTGGTAGTTGGCAGTTGGTAGTGTTATTCAATTGTTAGTTGACTTTTTCATCAACCACAGAGCTACAAATTAAAGAAAACGTTTAATTCAGGGTTTTACTCTTCACATACATTTTATTACACGTAGGTGAGGTCATCAAAGCTTTGCTCCGAGCACACGACTCGTGTGGTCGAGTGTGTCAAGTGGCATGTAAAGATCAATATACTAATGAATTTAAAATCTGCTCCGGAGCTGTGGCTGTCAACAATGAGAAACCTCTGATGTTTGGTTACACCTTGGCAGACGGTAAAGTATAAACTAACTGGACACGTCTGTAAATACTCATTCAGCTTAAATTTTTGTTTAATAACTATTGACTAAAAGAAGCCAACTGGGATACATGGAAAGGCCATTCTGTTGAATTCATCATTGTCAATTTAAGACCATCAGATTAGATCCCTGATGTTTCTTCCAAATCAGTGTTTCCCAAAGTATTGTACACGTACCCCTGGGGGGTAAGCAAATAGTTTGTAATGGGTGTGTGCAGCAGCGGACTGAGAACATCGAGTAACATCGATTCACGGCTAAAGTAAAAACAAAGGAATGAGGGGAAAACGTAACCGTAAAAACAATAGGCAAGCTGTTATTTATTTATTTGTTTCTTTGTTTGTATTTTTTGTACCAGGGGTACACAGTATTAGGAAAATATAAAAGGGGGTACACAGATGTCGAAAGTATGGCAAGCACTGCTCTAAGTGAAAATTGTCTGGCGAATGTGCGGACTTTTATGGTGTGAGATTATAACGTAAACTCAACTCACATTGGATAAGAGTACTGGACATTTGATGGGGACAGAGATGACAGATAGAAACATTAAACTAGCCATTTAATATTACTGTTGTTTATTACAGTCGGATTAAAGACGTCTGTGGCCTTATGGACACAAAATAATTAAATAAATACACATGAGAAGTTAATACTAGGTGGGCTCTTTGGGAGAGGATTCAGGGCAAACGTTATGTCTGTCAGTCCAACCATCAATAAGTTTTTCAGTCCAACCATCAACGAGTTTGTCAGTCCAACCATCAATAAGTTTATTAGTCCAACCATCAATAAGTTTTTCAGTCCAACCATCAATGAGTTTATTAGTCCAACCATCAATACGTTTTTCAGTCCAACCATCAACGAGTTTGTCAGTCCAAACATCAATGAGTTTATTAGTCCAACCATCAATGAGTTTATCAGTCCAACCATCAATGAGTTAATCAGTCCAACCATCAATGAGTTTATCAGTCCAACCATCAATGAGTTTATTAGTCCAACCATCAACGAGTTTGTCGTCCAACCATCAATGAGTTTGTCAGACAACAATCAACGAGTTTATCATTCCAACCATCAATGTGTATGTCAGTCCAATCATCAATGAGTTTGTCGTCCAACCATCAACGAGTTTATCAGGTCAACCATCAATGAGTTTGTCGTCCAACCCTCAACGAGTTTATCAGGTCAACCATCAATGAGTTTGTCGTCCAACCCTCAACGAGTTTATCATTCCAACCATCAATGTGTATGTCAGTCCAAACCATCGATGAGTTTGTCAGTCCAATCATCAATGAGTTTGTCGTCCAACCCTCAACGAGTTTATCAGGTCAATCATCAATGAGTTTGTCGTCCAATCCTTAACGAGTTTATCATTCCAACCATCAATGTTTATGTCAGTCCAACCATCAATGAGTTTGTCGTCCAACCCTCAACGAGTTTATCATTCCAACCATCAATGTGTATGTCAGTCCAACCATCAATGGGTTTGTCAGTCCAACCATCAGCGAGTTTATCAGTCCAACCATCAATGAGTTTATTAGTCCAACCATCAACGAGTTTGTCGTCCAACCATCAATGAGTTTGTCAGACAACAATCAACGAGTTTATCAGTCCAACCATCAATGAGTTTATCAGTCCAACCATCAACGAGTTTGTCGTCCAACCCTCAATGAGTTTATCAGTCCAACCATCAATGAGTTTGTCGTCCAACCCTCAACGAGTTTATCAGGTCAACCATCAATGAGTTTGTCGTCCAACCCTCAACGAGTTTATCATTCCAACCATCAATGTGTATGTCAGTCCAACCATCAATGAGTTTGTCAGTCCAATCATCAATGAGTTTGTCGTCCAACCCTCAACGAGTTTATCAGGTCAATCATCAATGAGTTTGTCGTCCAACCCTCAACGAGTTTATCAGGTCAACCATCAATGAGCTTGTCGTCCAACCCTCAACGAGTTTATCAGGTCAACCATCAATGAGTTTGTCGTCCAACCCTCAACGAGTTTATCATTCCAACCATCAATGTGTATGTCAGTCCAAACCATCGATGAGTTTGTCAGTCCAATCATCAATGAGTTTGTCGTCCAACCCTCAACGAGTTTATCAGGTCAATCATCAATGAGTTTGTCGTCCAACCCTCAACGAGTTTATCATTCCAACCATCAATGTTTATGTCAGTCCAACCATCAATGAGTTTGTCGTCCAACCCTCAATGAGTTTATCAGTCCATCCATCAATGAGTTTATCAGTCCAACCATCAATGAGTTTATTAGTCCAACCATCAACGAGTTTGTCGTCCAACCATCAATGAGTTTGTCAGACAACAATCAACGAGTTTATCATTCCAACCATCAATGTGTATGTCAGTCCAATCATCAATGAGTGTGTCGTCCAACCATCAACGAGTTTGTCAGGTCAACCATCAATGAGTTTGTCAGTCCAACCCTCAACGAGTTTATCAGGTCAACCATCAATGAGTTTGTCGTCCAACCCTCAAAGAGTTTATCATTCCAACCATCAATGTGTATGTCAGTCCAAACCATCGATGAGTTTGTCAGTCCAATCATCAATGAGTTTGTCGTCCAACCCTCAACGAGTTTATCAGGTCAATCATCAATGAGTTTGTCGTCCAACCCTCAACAAGTTTATCAGGTCAAACCATCAATGAGTTTGTCGTCCAACCCTCAACGAGTTTATCAGGTCAACCATCAATGAGTTTGTCAGACAACGATCAACGAGTTAATCAAGCCAACCATCAATGAGCTTGTCGTCCAACCCTCAACGAGTTTATCAGGTCAACCATCAATGAGTTTGTCGTCCAACCCTCAACGAGTTTATCATTCCAACCATCAATGTGTATGTCAGTCCAAACCATCGATGAGTTTGTCAGTCCAATCATCAATGAGTTTGTCGTCCAACCCTCAACGAGTTTATCAGGTCAATCATCAATGAGTTTGTCGTCCAACCCTCAACGAGTTTATCATTCCAACCATCAATGTTTATGTCAGTCCAACCATCAATGAGTTTGTCGTCCAACCCTCAACGAGTTTATCATTCCAACCATCAATGTGTATGTCAGTCCAACCATCAATGGGTTTGTCAGTCCAATCATCAATGGGTTTTTCGTCCAACCCTAAACGAGTTTATCAGGTCAACCATCAATGAGTTTGTCGTCCAAGCCTCAACGTGTTTATCAGGTCAACCATCAATGAGTTTGTCGTCCAACCCTCAATGAGTTTATCATTCCAACCATCAATGTGTATGTCAGTCCAACCATCAATGAGTTTGTCAGTCCAATCATCAATGGGTTTTTCGTCCAACCCTAAACGAGTTTATCAGGGCAATCATCAATGAGTTTGTCGTCCAACCCTCAACGAGTTTATCATTCCAACCATCAATGTGTATGTCAGTCCAACCATCAATTAGTTTGTCGGTCCAATCATTAATGAGTTTGTCGTCCAACCCTCAACGAGTTTATCAGGTCAATCATCAATGAGTTTGTCGTCCAACCCTCAACGAGTTTATCAAGTCAACCATCAATGAGTTTGTCAGACAACGATCAACGAGTTTATCATTCCAACCATCAATGAGTTTGTCAGTCCAATCATCAATGAGTTTGTCGTCCAACCCTCAACGAGTTTATAAGGTCAACCATCAATGAGTGTGTCGTCCAACCATCAACGAGTTTGTCAGTTCAGCCATCAATGAGTTTGTCAGTCCATCCATCAATGAGTTTATCAGTCCAATCATCAATGAGTTTATCAGTCCATCCATCAATGAGTTTATCAGTCCAACCATCAATGAGTTTATCAGTCAATCCATCAACGAGTTTATCATTTCAACCATCATTGAGTTTGTCAGTCCAACCATCAATGAGTTTGTCAGTCCAACCATCAATTAGTTTGTCGGTCCAATCATTAATGAGTGTGTCGTCCAACCATCAACGAGTTTGTCAGTTCAGCCATCAATGAGTTTGTCAGTCCATCCATCAATGAGTTTATCAGTCCAACCATCAATGAGTTTATCAGTCCAATCATCAATGAGTTTATCAGTCCATCCATCAATGAGTTTATCAGTCCAACCATCAATGAGTTTGTCAGTCCAACCATCAATGAGTTTTTCAGTCCAACCATCAATGTGTATGTCAGTCCAATCATCTATGAGTGTGTCGTCCAATCATCAACGAGTTTGTCAGTTCAGCCATCAATGAGTTTGTCAGTCCAACCATCAATGAGTTTGTCAGTCCAACCATCAATTAGTTTGTCGGTCCAATCATTAATGAGTTTGTCGTCCAACCCTCAACGAGTTTATCAGTCCAATCATCAATGAGTTTGTCGTCCAACCTTCAACGAGTTTATCAGGTCAACCATCAATGAGTTTGTCAGACAACGATCAACGAGTTTATCATTCCAACCCTCAACGAGTTTATCAGGTCAACCATCAATGAGTTTGTCGTCCAACCCTCAAAGAGTTTATCATTCCAACCATCAATGTGTATGTCAGTCCAAACCATCGATGAGTTTGTCAGTCCAACCATCAATGAGTTTGTCGTCCAACCCTCAACGAGTTTATCAGGTCAATCATCAATGAGTTTGCCAGTCCAACCATCAAAGTTTATCAGGTCAAACCATCAATGAGTTTGTCGTCCAAGCCTCAACGTGTTTATCAGGTCCAACCATCAATGAGTTTGTCAGTCCAACCATCAATGAGTTTATCATTCCAACCATCAATGTGTTTGTCAGTCCAACCATCAATAGTTTGTCAGTCCAATCATCAATGGGTTTTTCGTCCAACCCTAAACGAGTTTATCAGGGCAACCATCAATGAGTTTGTCGTCCAACCCTCAACGAGTTTATCATTCCAACCATCAATGTGTATGTCAGTCCAACCATCAATGAGTTTGTCAGTCCAATCATCAATGAGTTTGTCGTCCAACCATCAACAAGTTTATCAGTCCAACCATCAATGAGTTTGTCGTCCAACCCTCAACGAGTTTGCCAAGTCCAACCATCAATGAGTTTGCCAGTCCAACCATCAACGAGTTTGCCATTCCAACCATCAATGAGTTTGTCAGTCCAATCATCAATTAGTTTGTCAGTCCAACCATCAATGAGTTTATCAGTCCAACCATCAATTAGTTTGTCAGTCCAACCATCAATGAGTTTATCAGTCCAACCATCAATTAGTTTGTCAGTCCAACCATCTATTAGTTTGCCAGTCCAACCATCAATTAGTTTGCCAGTCCAACCATCAATTAGTTTGCCAGTCCAACCATCAATTAGTTTGCCAGTCCAACCATCAATTAGTTTATCAGTCCAACCATCAGTGAGTTTATCAGTCCAACCATCAATGAGTTTATCAGTCCAACCATCAGTGAGTTTGTCAGTCCAACCATCAATGAGTTTGCCAGTCCAACCATCAATTAGTTTGCCAGTCCAACCATCAATTAGTTTGCCAGTCCAACCATCAATTAGTTTGCCAGTCCAACCATCAATTAGTTTGTCAGTCCAACCATCAATTAGTTTGCCAGTCCAACCATCAATGAGTTTATCAGTCCAACCATCAGTGAGTTTATCAGTCCAACCATCAGTGAGTTTGTCAGTCCAACCATCAATTAGTTTGCCAGTCCAACCATCAATTAGTTTGCCAGTCCAACCATCAATGAGTTTATCAGTCCAACCATCAGTGAGTTTGTCAGTCCAACCATCAGTGAGTTTGTCAGTCCAACCATCAATTAGTTTGTCAGTCCAACCATCAATTAGTTTGCCAGTCCAACCATCAATTAGTTTGCCAGTCCAACCATCAATTAGTTTGCCAGTCCAACCATCAATGAGTTTGTCAGTCCAACCATCAATGAGTTTATCAGTCCAACCATCAATTAGTTTGCCAGTCCAACCATCAATTAGTTTGCCAGTCCAACCATCAATTAGTTTGCCAGTCCAACCATCAATTAGTTTGCCAGTCCAACCATCAATTAGTTTATCAGTCCAACCATCAATTAGTTTGCCAGTCCAACCATCAATGAGTTTATCAGTTCAACCATCAATTAGTTTGTCATTCCAACCATCAATTAGTTTGCCAGTCCAACCATCAATTAGTTTGCCAGTCCAACCATCAATGAGTTTATCAGTCCAACCATCAATTAGTTTGTCAGTCCAACCATCTATTAGTTTGCCAGTCCAACCATCAATTAGTTTGCCAGTCCAACCATCAATTAGTTTATCAGTCCAACCATCAATTAGTTTGCCAGTCCAACCATCAATTAGTTTTCCAGTCCAACCATCAATTAGTTTGCCAGTCCAACCATCAGTGAGTTTATCAGTCCAACCATCAGTGAGTTTGTCAGTCCAACCATCAATTAGTTTGCCAGTCCAACCATCAATTAGTTTGCCAGTCCAACCATCAATTAGTTTGCCAGTCCAACCATCAATGAGTTTATCAGTCCAACCATCAGTGAGTTTATCAGTCCAACCATCAATGAGTTTATCAGTCCAACCATCAGTGAGTTTATCAGTCCAACCATCAGTGAGTTTGTCAGTCCAACCATCAATTAGTTTGCCAGTCCAACCATCAATTAGTTTGCCAGTCCAACCATCAATTAGTTTGCCAGTCCAACCATCAATTAGTTTGCCAGTCCAACCATCAATTAGTTTGCCAGTCCAACCATCAATTAGTTTGCCAGTCCAACCATCAATTAGTTTATCAGTCCAACCATCAGTGAGTTTGCCAGTCCAACCATCAGTGAGTTTGCCAGTCCAACCATCAATTAGTTTGCCAGTCCAACCATCAATTAGTTTGCCAGTCCAACCATCAATTAGTTTGCCAGTCCAACCATCAATTAGTTTGCCAGTCCAACCATCAATGAGTTTATCAGTTCAACCATAAATTAGTTTGTCAGTCCAACCATCAATGAGTTTATCAGTCCAACCATCAGTGAGTTTGTCAGTCCAACCATCAATTAGTTTGCCAGTCCAACCATCAATTAGTTTGCCAGTCCAACCATCAATTAGTTTATCAGTCCAACCATCAATGAGTTTATCAGTCCAACCATCAGTGAGTTTGCCAGTCCAACCATCAATTAGTTTGCCAGTCCAACCATCAATTAGTTTGCCAGTCCAACCATCAATTAGTTTGCCAGTCCAACCATCAATTAGTTTATCAGTCCAACCATCAGTGAGTTTATCAGTCCAACCATCAATTAGTTTGTCAGTCCAACCATCAATTAGTTTATCAGTCCAACCATCAGTGAGTTTGTCAGTCCAACCATCAATTAGTTTGCCAGTCCAACCATCAATTAGTTTGCCAGTCCAACCATCAATTAGTTTGCCAGTCCAACCATCAATTAGTTTGCCAGTCCAACCATCAATGAGTTTATCAGTTCAACCATAAATTAGTTTGTCAGTCCAACCATCAATGAGTTTATCAGTCCAACCATCAGTGAGTTTGTCAGTCCAACCATCAATTAGTTTGCCAGTCCAACCATCAATTAGTTTGCCAGTCCAACCATCAATTAGTTTGCCAGTCCAACCATCAATTAGTTTGCCAGTCCAACCATCAATTAGTTTGCCAGTCCAACCATCAATGAGTTTATCAGTCCAACCATCAATTAGTTTGCCAGTCCAACCATCAATTAGTTTGCCAGTCCAACCATCAATTAGTTTATCAGTCCAACCATCAGTGAGTTTATCAGTCCAACCATCAATGAGTTTATCAGTCCAACCATCAATGAGTTTATCAGTCCAACCATCAGTGAGTTTGTCAGTCCAACCATCAATTAGTTTGCCAGTCCAACCATCAATTAGTTTGCCAGTCCAACCATCAATTAGTTTGCCAGTCCAACCATCAATTAGTTTGCCAGTCCAACCATCAATTAGTTTGCCAGTCCAACCATCAATTAGTTTGCCAGTCCAACCATCAATGAGTTTATCAGTCCAACCATCAGTGAGTTTGCCAGTCCAACCTTCAGTGAGTTTGCCAGTCCAACCATCAATTAGTTTGCCAGTCCAACCATCAATTAGTTTGCCAGTCCAACCATCAATTAGTTTGCCAGTCCAACCATCAATTAGTTTGCCAGTCCAACCATCAATGAGTTTATCAGTCCAACCATCAGTGAGTTTGTCAGTCCAACCATCAATTAGTTTGCCAGTCCAACCATCAATTAGTTTGCCAGTCCAACCATCAATTAGTTTGCCAGTCCAACCATCAATTAGTTTGCCAGTCCAACCATCAATTAGTTTGCCAGTCCAACCATCAATTAGTTTGCCAGTCCAACCATCAATTAGTTTATCAGTCCAACCATCAGTGAGTTTGTCAGTCCAACCATCAGTGAGTTTGCCAGTCCAACCATCAATTAGTTTGCCAGTCCAACCATCAATTAGTTTGCCAGTCCAACCATCAATTAGTTTGCCAGTCCAACCATCAATTAGTTTGCCAGTCCAACCATCAATTAGTTTGCCAGTCCAACCATCAATTAGTTTGCCAGTCCAACCATCAGTGAGTTTATCAGTCCAACCATCAGTGAGTTTGTCAGTCCAACCATCAATTAGTTTTCCAGTCCAACCATCAATTAGTTTGCCAGTCCAACCATCAATTAGTTTGCCAGTCCAACCATCAATTAGTTTGCCAGTCCAACCATCAATGAGTTTATCAGTCCAACCATCAGTGAGTTTATCAGTCCAACCATCAATGAGTTTATCAGTCCAACCATCAGTGAGTTTGTCAGTCCAACCATCAATTAGTTTGCCAGTCCAACCATCAATTAGTTTGCCAGTCCAACCATCAATTAGTTTGCCAGTCCAACCATCAATTAGTTTGCCAGTCCAACCATCAATTAGTTTGCCAGTCCAACCATCAATTAGTTTGCCAGTCCAACCATCAAATAGTTTATCAGTCCAACCATCAGTGAGTTTGCCAGTCCAACCATCAGTGAGTTTGCCAGTCCAACCATCAATTAGTTTGCCAGTCCAACCATCAATTAGTTTGCCAGTCCAACCATCAATTAGTTTGCCAGTCCAACCATCAATGAGTTTATCAGTCCAACCATCAATTAGTTTGTCAGTCCAACCATCTATTAGTTTGCCAGTCCAACCATCAATTAGTTTGCCAGTCCAACCATCAATTAGTTTGCCAGTCCAACCATCAATTAGTTTGCCAGTCCAACCATCAATTAGTTTGCCAGTCCAACCATCAATTAGTTTGCCAGTCCAACCATCAATTAGTTTGCCAGTCCAACCATCAATGAGTTTATCAGTCCAACCATCAGTGAGTTTGTCAGTCCAACCATCAGTTAGTTTGCCAGTCCAACCATCAATTAGTTTGCCAGTCCAACCATCAATTAGTTTGCCAGTCCAACCATCAATTAGTTTGCCAGTCCAACCATCAATTAGTTTGCCAGTCCAACCATCAATTAGTTTGCCAGTCCAACCATCAATGAGTTTATCAGTCCAACCATCAGTGAGTTTGTCAGTCCAACCATCAATTAGTTTGCCAGTCCAACCATCAATTAGTTTGCCAGTCCAACCATCAATTAGTTTGCCAGTCCAACCATCAATTAGTTTGCCAGTCCAACCATCAATTAGTTTGCCAGTCCAACCATCAATTAGTTTGCCAGTCCAACCATCAATTAGTTTATCAGTCCAACCATCAATTAGTTTGCCAGTCCAACCATCAATGAGTTTATCAGTCCAACCATCAATTAGTTTGTCAGTCCAACCATCAATGAGTTTATCAGTCCAACCATCAGTGAGTTTGTCAGTCCAACCATCAATTAGTTTGCCAGTCCAACCATCAATTAGTTTGCCAGTCCAACCATCAATTAGTTTGCCAGTCCAACCATCAATTAGTTTGCCAGTCCAACCATCAATTAGTTTGCCAGTCCAACCATCAATTAGTTTGCCAGTCCAACCATCAGTGAGTTTATCAGTCCAACCATCAGTGAGTTTGTCAGTCCAACCATCAATTAGTTTGCCAGTCCAACCATCAATTAGTTTGCCAGTCCAACCATCAATTAGTTTGCCAGTCCAACCATCAGTGAGTTTATCAGTCCAACCATCAGTGAGTTTGTCAGTCCAACCATCAATTAGTTTTCCAGTCCAACCATCAATTAGTTTGCCAGTCCAACCATCAATTAGTTTGCCAGTCCAACCATCAATGAGTTTATCAGTCCAACCATCAGTGAGTTTATCAGTCCAACCATCAATGAGTTTATCAGTCCAACCATCAGTGAGTTTGTCAGTCCAACCATCAATTAGTTTGCCAGTCCAACCATCAATTAGTTTGCCAGTCCAACCATCAATTAGTTTGCCAGTCCAACCATCAATTAGTTTGCCAGTCCAACCATCAATTAGTTTGCCAGTCCAACCATCAATTAGTTTATCAGTCCAACCATCAATTAGTTTGCCAGTCCAACCATCAATGTTTTTGAATCATGTCATAGATTGCCAACACAATGATACAATTTGTTTATTCTAATGTTGACTTACAGATTTCTATTTTTTAATGGTTCCAAATATTTGTATTTTCTGAAGTTGAATGTATTTTCCCATTTCTAGTGTTTTATTATTGATAATGCAGATATAAATATTTTATGTACTAAAACTTTGTCAAAATTTTTATTTTCTGTTTACTTTCCTAGTCTCCATATATCAGGTCATTTCAAAATGACCCATAAAAAACTGTATTCCATTTAAAAATGGTCAAATTTGTCTTTAATGAAATTTCTTTCATTTTGGCCGCTTATGTCATATTTCTGAGAGGTTTGTAACAAAACATCTTAATTTTTTCAGAAAAAAAAGTGGTTATGTTTGTTAGATTTGAATGTCAGATATTTTAATGTATAAATTAAAGTAGTGTTGTTTAAGGTATGACTTTCACAAAGTGTTTCTAATATCCAACTCTTATATTTAACGTTGTTTGATTTGTTACTTTCAGCTGTGACCAGTGTTTTTGACTACGAGTTTGACAGTGAAACCCCGAGGGTCCAGACAGATAATGTTTTTATTACTTTCTACTGTGACTATCGCGATAAATTACCGTTTGTCAAGACCAGATCTTCATTAGTGACAATACACAAGTGGTAGAGTCTGTAAAGGTGAAAACACGAAACACACACCGTAAAATATTATTTTTTTTATTAAATTAAAAAAAAAAAGCAAAGAACAGCTAAACAAAATTTGAAAAAAAAATAGTAAAATTGATAATAAATAAATTTATTAATGTAACTCAAGTTAACCATTCATTAAGTTTTGCTAGAAAATAATAAATTAAAAAATAATAAAAAAAATTAGAAACGGTGATAATTGAGATGATATGGTACAAAACATCTGTCTGAATTTAAACTTTTTTTCAATATCTGTCTTAATGAAATGATGTGGTATATTGACCTGATTTAGATCCAAAAAAACTTATCTTTTTGAAATTATCTCTTCCCCTGAATATTTACGGTTACATCTTGGAGATTTAAATAAGTCAACTTTCAATACACATGCATATATAAAACTATCAGCGTTATACAGATAAACTTGATAGAAATCAGAATAATACAGGGAATATTTCATATGTGACTCATTATATTTTACAGGAAGAAAATAAAATTTGTTTAGTTTATTACTTCAATTTGAAGTAAGAATGTTAACAATATGTATTATGACAAGATGGTATAAACATAATACTAATGTTCATAAATTAACAAAAATATAACATGAAAGTTTCTGAAATAATTGTATGTCACTGGGTAAAAAGCAATTTAAATGTGTTTTGAGGACATTTCCTATGGAAGTTTTAATCTGTATAACTGTATACATATAAACTTATTTTATACTGAAATAAAATAAATCTGAAGTTTATTGATTATTTTTACTGTTATTTTTTTTTTTTTTATTTATATATTATTATTTTTTTTTTAAATTTCAATTTGGGATACTTGCCTAATGCATCTTGTTATTTATATTAGAAAACACAGACAAAATTTCATAGTTTTGTTTTACCAGAGTAAAATATAAAAAAAAATAAAGTGTATGTAGGTCGGTTAAACAAAATAACATCACTAGACCCTTTATGTCAGGGGCGGCCAGGTATGAGGTCGATAAGGGGCCGCATTACCGTGTTTTTATTTAGTAAGAAATACTTCATAGCAGCAGCCAGGTAAATTTAACAGAGTTCGGTTAATATCAGAAATGAAAAAAAAAAACAATCTAGAATAATTATTCGGTATGAGCCATCAACTCAAAAGAGTTTTTAAGTACCACATTTTACAATATCGGTATCTTGATATTACAGAAAAATGACCAGCTTTTATTACAGTACATATTTGTATTCAAATTACTAAATAAATATTTAAAAAAAAAATTGTAAAAACACTTTAAAATGTAAACTCTATGAATTTGGGCAGCATCTTTTAATATTAGGAATATTACTTAATAATAAAATGTGAAATCTATTCCTTTATACAAAATTCAGGGTTGTTAATGATTAAATATTTTGAACTTTCTGTTTTCAAGGTAATTAAAGTAAAAACTTAGCATTTGAAATTGATGAGTGCACATTCTAATAAATGTACCCATAACATGCTCTGTGACATATTGGACAAAGTAGACTTTTTCAAGTCAATCTCAAACTTTTCAAAGATTGCTCCTGCGATAAATCTATGGACACTATACAAGTGAGGTCAACGTGACATGTAGGAGTTGGAAGTGTAATGGCGTCGGAAGTGCAACGGCGTGTCTACTGTAATCAAACATATTCATGGGGTGGGTGTAATAAGGCCCTAGTATGGTTGTTTAGTTAATGATAAGGTGCAAGGCCTTGACTTTTAACGTGGTGCCATTACATCGTCTGCTCTGGTCAAGGTTTTACTGAACAATTCTTGAGGTCGCAACATTAATGATAAAATCTTCTAAGAGGGAACCCTCCTAGGTTCAAAGAATAGAAAAAAATTTGCTGGGATAAATCTAAAACATCAACAAGGAGTTTTTCAATCATTCTATGGTGTATTGTAGTAACAATGGTGTATTGTAGTAACAATGGTGTATTGTAGTAACAATGGTGTATTGTAGTAACAATGGTGTATGGTAGTAACAATGTTGTATTGTAGTAACAATGTTGTATTGTAGTAGCAATTTTGTATTGTAGTAACAATGTTGTATTGTAGTAACAATGGTGTATGGTAGTAACAATGTTGTATTGACTGTGGGGAGTATTTTTTAGCCTATGGTGAGACTTTCTGTATTCAACTGAAACACAAGAACATATTTGTATGAGATCGTGTTTATATTTAAATGGCAGTGGATAAGAAATATTTCATTTTATTTTTGTAATCAACATTAATTAACACACGTATATCTTGTAGGATATTCTAATACAAATATTTGGCTGAAAATGTATGAATATTGTTTCCTGTTTTTGTTACATAAGATCAAATTATTATCCCCGCTTGGTTTTAAATTCATCTCCTTGGTTATCTTCCCCCCTTCATCAACAATAATTAATGTCATCTCCAAACATTGAAGTGCTACAAAATGTTGCTTTGATCAAGTGACCAATCAATGAATGTCTACCACCAGTCCCACTAAAAGTAATTTTTTGTCAAATAAAATCTGGACATGAAATGAAAATATTGATTTCAAAATGAAGTAACTAATGTATTTCTATTACCTTTTGTTTGACTAAATATACCGGTACACATTGTGTAATTGGCCAGTAGCCTACAAGCATACTGTGTAGGTCTATATATACGAATACTGTGTAGGTCTATATATACGCATACTGGGCTCGGATATGTGTAAGCATACTCCGAAATTTCAAGTTTAACGTAGGTCAGAGCTTTTCAGTTGTTTTTTTTAATTACATACTATATAATATTTCATTCAATGTAGGTTAATTAATATAATACAACAATTGCTGCAATATATGCAATAGAAAACCACGTATTAGAGTGGTTGTATTTTAAATTAAGACACTCATCAGAGTATGTGTGTGGGTGTGTCAGTGTTAAATCCTGTAACTCGTTTAAAAACGATACACTCTCACCAAGTCACAGAACTAAAATGTAAGAAAAAAGTATAGATAGATGTATCCTGTATCATGAAGTCGGTTATCATATCAAAATATTTGATTAATTAGTGTTATTATTTCGAAATAAATTGAAAGTAACATTTCCATAATGCCCTTAAGGGCCCTATAACGGTATTTACGTCAAATATGTTATGGGAAATACGTTACTGTTTTTCAAGCTGGACTTATGTTACTTTATTTAAACTTTATACAATCTACAATATATATATATATATATATATATATATATATATATATATATATATATTAGGGCTGTACTGGATTGTAATTTTTAGATCCTGACGGAATCGGAACCGGAATCGGATTTAATATTTGAATCCTGCCGGAACCGGATTTTACCGAATTAAACAGTAACTCTTCAGAAGGAAGTAGTAATTTCTCACCCAACATAAAAAAGATATAAGAATGAAAAAAAAGGAATTACAAATAAAAAAAATGTATACTGTTGCACCGCCCGATAGCTTATTTTTCTTTAGTTATCCATAGTGACGTCACCAAACCTTGTTATTTCATTCATTCTTTCCTTCAAATTATTATCTTACTATTCCCCATAAAAATGCAAATTAAAATGCATTTCAAATCTAAATCAATATCACTTTAATGTTCAATTAAAAATATATCTTCAAGTTATTTATCTAAATATGCGAGGAATGTTATCCAAAACGTGACAAAATCCACTAAATTAAAAAAATTGCAGAAAAATAAACTATTGAACTATTTTTAAACTGTAAACACCCAAAAATAGATCGTTGTCTGCTCTTTAAAAAAGTTACCCTTTTATAGCTAAATAATATAGTTTATAGAAAACACGGAATCAAAAGTAGCGGAAGGTAAGGTGTCGTATTACTACTAGACTAAATACCATTCAAATCTTCCTTTTTAATATATTTGTGCTTACATATAGAACTAAAAGCGATCGACGTTATTGTAATTTTGAAAATGCAGGAAAGAAAGAAAGGAAGTTATTGTTTTAATTTAATTGTATAGCGCTAAATATTTAAAAATTATGTTGTGCCAACAAATTTTCTTACACCAAAATTTCAAACAACAAAGAAATCTGGCTTAAATCAGACACATTTTAATCGGAACTGGAATCGGAACCGGATTTATTAAAACTGCCGGAATCCGGCTTAACAGGAACCGGAATCGGATTCCGGTACAGCCCTAATATATAGATATATCAATGCCAACGCTTGGTATACAAACAAAAAATAAAAACTTTAATGGATTCAAAAACATGGATCAGTATGCCCAAGTTATAAGTTCTTTAACTAATGATGTCTTTACGTCTACTTATTACAAATGTCATTTACTATCGACTACACTACATCTAACTCTCAGGGCTGTCAACACCGAACTAACTACGTCTAATTCCAATGACTATCAGCACCGTAATAACTAGGTCCAAGGTCACTAGCATCCTGTCAAAACATAAAGTCAAGCTGCGGTCAGGGGGTGGTACAGCGGGTACCTAAAACGATTCTAAAAAAATATTTTAACTGTTGGAACGTCGACACAGTTATGAACTCGTGACGTACGGAATGGTCATTTAGGGTGGGGCATTTGTATGGGAGGTGATGAAAGTGTCACGGGGGGGGGGTGATAAATGGGGGTGATGGAGGAGAGGGAAAATTCTACACGTCACAGGCACATTAGGGCAGATGGAATGTAAAATACATCTGTTTCAGCAATTAGGGCAGATGGAATGTAAAATACATCTGTTTCAGTAATTAGGGCAGATGGAATGTAAAATATATCTGTTTCAGTAATTAGGGCAGATGGAATGTAAAATACATCTGCTTCAGTAATTAGGGCAGATGAAATGTAAAATACATCTGCTTCAGTAATTAGGGCAGATGGAATGTAAAATACATCTGCTTCAGTAATTAGGGCAGATGGAATGTAAAATACATCTGTTTCAGTAATTAGGGCAGAATGAATGTAAAATACATCTGTTTCAGTAATTAGGGCAGAAGGAATGTAAAATACATCTGTTTCAGTAATTAGGGCAGAAGGAATGTAAAATACATCTGTTTCAGTAATTAGGGCAGAAGGAATGTAAAATACATCTGTTTCAGTAATTAGGGCAGAAGGAATGTAAAATACATCTGTTTCAGTAATTAGCGCATATTAAGGGATAGTGTGGGTTGACAGCATAACCCTCACCATAAAGCGTTTATTTATAGTGAACATAATGTTTATCCTGGTTTTGGATGGTTCGTTTCATAAAAAATAAAATGATTGACTTTCACTAAGCCAACTGTATTATTAATAAAGACAAATAATTGGAGCAAAGTTTTCACTTGCTCCGATCAGGGCAGAATGAGTGTAGAGTTCACCTGTAATGTGGCCAGGCTAATTTAGGAATTTTGTTGCCAGTATCATGCTAATCTGCGCCGATGAAATGCAAAACTCACCTGTTACAGTAGCCATGGCTTATTTAGGGGTTGTGTGGTCAGTACTACGCGCCCTTAATCCCTAAAGAACTTGGCTTTGTCATCGGGGATTGAACATGGGACCCACATCTCGACAGTTGAGCTCTCTACACCGCGCAGTCAACCGTCCCCATATTTTATGAACCTATGACCGGTAATAAATCAAATACTTTTTATATATAAATGGGCCCTGTTTCATTCGTTATTAAGTTGTAAATCACTGAAAATTTTCTTACTATAGTTATAGACTAGCTAGCTTTTAATTACGATATATTTTTATTGACTCTTGTATTATGATTATCCAGTTTTTTTCTAAATTACGAAACTTGCCATTTTAAATATTAGGGTATCAAAATCTGTGTTTTTATTTTAGTGAATAAAATTAGTTGTATGGATAAATATAGTTTTATAGAACAAAAAATATCTGAATACACACATTTGTGAATTTTGATAAATACTGACTTTTTAAATTTGTAAAGCGATGTAACGTTTTATCATTGATAGTTTGGTGCTTGACGTTTTATTATCGCTGTAAATGGAAATATCCCAAGATACAAGGAACGGTTGTAAAGGGAATATCTAATGATTCAATGAATGATTGTAATGGAAATATCCCAAAATACAAGGAACGGTTGTAAAGGGAATATCTAATGATACAATGAATGATTGTAATGGAAATATCCCAAGATACATGTAACGGTTGTAAAGGAAATATCTAATGATACAATGAATGATTGTAATGGAAATACCCCAAGATACATGTAACGGTTGTAAAGGGAATACCTAATGATACAATGAACGATTGTAATGGAAATACCTGAATGACCTGAATGTCCTATTTCGATCAACGAACTTTTTCCAAGTCCCTGTGCAGGTTTCTCATGTCTCCCAAATCCACCAATCTATAAATGGTTACTTGACTTAAGTTGGGGACGTAAGGGCAGCGTCCCGCTACGCTAACCACACAAAACCTTTACATGTCTAGTTACAGAAACAGGTGAAATCTGCCACATTTGCCCCAAGAGCCCTAATGACTAATAGGTGAAATTGAGGGGAGAGGCGACTCTCTATTTTTTAAAATTAATTTCAAAAAGACTAAGTTTATAATTTTACAGTAATAACAAAACTTCACAAGGAATGCGGCAGATCAGAGTGTCACTTGTGATTATATCACTACTGAGTTGTCTACATTTTGTAAGTTCGGAAATTGGGCAAATTCCAATCCCAGAAGAACTTCAAGAATGTTACAATCGTGTTCAGGGAATCAGCGTGGATCAATACGTGGGGAGTCTGTACAGCTGGTTCTGTGAGCATACACTTTTAAACTCGCACAATGATACGATCATCTCAGAAACTGAAGGGTAAATTGTTTTTTACTGTAAATACTCAACTATATACCACACTTTCAATATTGACAGACTAAATTTACAATGGATCTTTTGTCTTTTTAAGTATGTATTAGCAAGACATTTTACATCATTTATATGATATTATAATTGTTTTAATTATGAGTAAATGATGTTTTCATTTTCATTTTCTGGATTTAATCCAATATGTTATCATTTGGTTTGAACTAGTGTTGTTTTAGTCCCAGGTCATATTTTAGTTTCAGTTTGTATTTCGTTTTTTCTGTAATAATTTTAGTTTTCGTCTAGTTTTAGTCTTGCTTCTAATTTTAGTTTTAGTTTTAGTTCTCGTTGACGAAAAGTCAACATTTTCGTCAACGAAGGTTTTAGTTTTAGTTTTCGTCAACGAAAACAAAACTAGTTTGAACTAAACTTTTTCGTCTTAAGTTTATGCATGCTTTAAAATGTATAATGTTTACATGACAAATACTATAGAGCTTATGGCTCTATTAGAAGATGACCTAATTAATTATAAAGTTCAAGTGTACATTTATACATCTTTGCTGATATTAAAAATCGAATTTTATATCAATAATAAATCTATATCAATAAAATGTATGCACAGTAATATAATATCCACTTTCCATATCTGAGATATAACACATTTGTTGTGTTCCCTTAGCCCAGTGGTCGGCAAAGTGCGGCTCCGGAGCCGCATGTGGCTCTTTGGCTCCTTGAGTGCGGCTCTGGCGTTTAGTTTTATTTAGTATACAACTTATTTAGTGTACTACTTATTTAGTGTAATAAAATTTAGTGAAATAAAAGTTTACTAAACAAGCAGATTTGTCTCATTATTTTTTTTAAATTGTTGTAATGTTCATATTTGGCTTTTTGGCTAATAAGTTTGCCGACCACTGCCTTAGCCTAATAAGTCATCGGGTCAGTTGAAGTGTAGATTTCATTGGTTAAGTTACCACAGCATATGAAGGGATTGTGTGGTCAGCACAACGCCCATATGCCTTTACTAACCTAACTAATGCCAGGTACCCTTCTATAACTGGGTGGACTTGAGGGACAAACATATCACCATGAACTATCAGTCAAGCTCTCTACACCGCTACTTCACCCGTCCACCGTAAGGATGAGTAGTTTGCCAAT
Organism: Bulinus truncatus; assembly: GCA_021962125.1. Classification (NCBI taxonomy): domain Eukaryota; kingdom Metazoa; phylum Mollusca; class Gastropoda; family Planorbidae; genus Bulinus; species Bulinus truncatus. Next base: position 1,917,042 of record JAGDYQ010000141.1, read on the forward strand.
AAAGTATTACAAAAAAGCACTGCCTTATTAACTAATTTTTCATTTGTGCACGACAGGAAGCTTCAATTTATGTTTGATTTTGATTTGATAACACTGATCAACTCAACGACTGGTATAGGAAAACGTCAGGTCAATCAGAGCCCTTGTGTAAGAAAAGAATACCGGATGTTAACGTTGGATGAAAGAAGAAGATATCATAATGCAGTTATCACACTGAAGAGAGACACGGTTAGTTTAGTTCCAACCTTACAGAGAAACAAAAATTGAAAATAGATGAAAAACTCGTATTGAGCATGTACAGTGATTAATAGATTGTATTAATCGGTTCATCTAATCAAGTAAGTAGGCCTAGCTTGAGATATGTAGGCCAACAAGTTTATTTGTATGTGACATAAACATGAGATAGATTTATCATATACATGAACTGCATAAGTTCATTTGAGTGCCCGCAAAATCTGTGCCATGAGAATTCGACTATAATTAATATTTCAGTTAAATCCATAAATTATCTCCGAATTAGAATCTTGATGACGTCAATATTTTAAATTAATTAACAATATACATGTGAAATATTACTAAGAGACGTCATCGATTGAAAGAATGTTGGATTTTTCCATTCAATATGCAAACTGAAACTTAGCTTTTAAATTTTTATTATAGCAATATTTTTTTTTATTGAAATTACTTTTTATATGAAGACATGATATCACTAAAGTGTGACTAAAGGGTAAACAGATTAAATAAAACAGTTAAAAGTTTATTAACATATTATACCTTGTCAATACTCTCCCCTTGACGCTATGACGTATCCACTACCTTCACGTCTCCATTTATGCGCAATCACATTCTTCATTCCATCCACACACAACAATCTGGCTTATTTTACATTATTTCTCTGAAGTTGGAATACAAGTTTAGATAAGTTTACAATTGCATTAAAAAGTTAGCTGCAATTCAATATTAAAGTGATCAGCAATTTTTTTTAAAATGTATGCGGGGGGTTGGGGGGGGGGGAAGGTGGGAGGAAGGGGACAATCCCTTTTAGAATGTGACACAATAATATTCACAATGGAAAGTACATGATTTAAGGAAATTAGATAAAAAGACAATGGTGAATATTTTAATGTTCACTTGTTATAAAATTAAAAAAAAATGACCAAAAAGATTACCCTCCAAATTAATGGTTCATTGGTCTATTGGTCTATTTGTCTATTTGTCCCTTGGACTATTGTTTTTGTGGTCTATTTGTCTGTTGATCTGTTGGTATTAATATTGAAAATTAAGATATAACTATAAGTTTTTTTGAATTTTGTTCATAAGCTTTGATAAGCTCTAGTATATAATTATATAAATGATAACATAAATTATACTGTCTTAAAAGTGTCAGGATCAGGAATAAATTAAATAATTCTCTTTCCTTTAATGTGTTCCTTTTTTTACGGTTTTAAATGTTGAAAAATAGTGTTAAAAACATCTCAAGAACTAGACATAATTTGTATTGAATTGTGTTTCACAGTCTGTAAGTCCAAATCGCCATGATGCAATCAGCAACATCCACAGAGGCAGAACCAACTTAATTGCTCACAACGGACCTGGCTTTCTGGGCTGGCACAGAATCTATATATGGATGTAAGAGATAATTTGACTTATAATGTTTCATTGTATACATTAATTTCCTATATATATATATATATATATATATATATATAGACATATTTTTACGTTTTTTTTCTGTATATACATCCATAATGTCATAAAGTTGTTATTTGCCCCCCCCCCCTGGAAAATTTTTGCCCCTTCCCCCCTGAAAAATTCCTAGCGACGCCCATGTATACATCCGAAATGAAGCTATCTATTCTAAAGATAGTTTGTGATAAACACTGAATACATACTATTAAAACCCTTGAAACAAATAATAATATTTCTAAAATCGGAGCCAAGCCTTCCTATGATGTGAAAGAGACTGAAAGACGTGTGAGTATGTAATAAGTCAATAATTTTACATTTACAAAACGTTGAAGGAACGAGTTATGAACATTGTATAACTAAGACATATAAAGGAATTGTGTGACTAGTACAGCACCCAGCCACCTTTACTGCCCCCAGCTTAAAGTCAGGTACCCATTTAAACGTAGGTGGACTTGGGAAAGTTCATCAGGACCTGAGAAAAATCCCGAGGGTTGTCAATGAGGCACGAACCCAGGACCCCCCCCCCTCCACTCGACCAATTAAAGACAACAGAACCACCTCAATACTTTTATTGTATTTAAATTAATGTTTCCTTACGTAGCTTTATTGGTGAAATGTTTTTCTAATCTGTACAGAATTATTTTTGTTCTCAGCAACTTAAGTAAAACATTTTACTCCATTATATGAGCGTTACGCAGACAAATGTATCAGTTTGAACTTGTTTTATTATTATTTTTTCAACTCAATATGTTGTTATCTTTAAAACAAATGATCATTAGAGACGATATAACATTTCTTGGTCAATTGCCTGCTAATAAATCTTGAGTAAAGTTCCGCTCCTAAGCAATTTATTTTGTCACGCTAAACAATTTATTTTGTCACGCTAAACAATTTATTTTGTCACGCTAAACAATTTATTTTGTCACGCTAAACAATTTATTTTGTCACGCTAAACAATTTATTTTGTCACGCTAAACAATTTATGCTGTTGTTTTTTTTTTAATTCAGCTATGAAAACGCTCTAAGACAAGTTGACCCAACAGTTTGTCTGCCATACTGGGACTCCACACTTGATAACCAGCTGACCAATCCATCATCATCATCCTTGTGGACTGATAACTACTTGGGTACACCTCGAGGTGCAGTGGTCAGCGGTCCGTTCGCTGGCTGGAGGTTACCCAATGGTGGGCAGTTGATAAGAAATGCTGGCGCTGATGGCGAATTAATGAATGCAGCAGATATACAGAACGTTCTCTCCAGAAGAAGGTACATAAATTAGATAAACAGAACTCTACTTAAGAAACAGGTATACATATATGTGTGTATATATATATATATATATATATATATATATATATATATATATATACATATGTATATATATATATAATTTATACTGAACGTTATCCTGAACCAGGTACATACATTAAATTGTGTTTCCCTTTTCGTTTCCAGAGTAATGATTTGACTAAATCCGTGAGAAGATTGTATACACAATGAAAAAGTCCTCAAACTGTAATACAATTTTTCTATCTAAGCTGTAATACAATAAGATCTATCTAAGCTGTAATACAACAAGATTTATCTAAGCTGTAATACAACAAGATCTATCTAAGCTGTAATACAACAAGATTTATCTAAGCTGTAATACAACAAGATCTATCTAAGCTTTAATACAACAAGATTTATCTAAGCTGTAATACAAGATTTATCTAAGCGGTAATACAACCAACTCTATCTAAGCTGTAATACAATAAGATCTATCTAAGCTGTAATACAACAAGCTCTATATAAGCTGTAATACAACAAGATCTATCTTAGCTGTAATACAATAAGCCCCTTCTCACTACAACATCAATGAAGCACTTTTACACACACAAACATATTCTCTCATCCTCTGTGTGACTCCTGTCATGACTTCAGACTGCCCTAAAGACTCCTTGGACTGCCAGTAATGACCGTCCGCATACCCTCACTACATTTTGACGTAATCCTTGACCAATCACTGAGACTCTCTACCGGTCATACCCGTTACCAAATCACGCTTGACCTTACATACACCCACTAAAAAACTAACATTGAACCAAAGGGGAGTGATACAAAAAACTAATAAAGGGGTGCTAACTGAAGATAGGGACATTAAGTATACTAACACTGTATCCAGAACTAGTTTCGTGAAGTACATGCACTAAACGCTATATTCAGTACCAGGTACATAAAGTAGGTATTCTCTAGGCTCTCTCAAGAACTATGTATGCTACGAGTTCAATCGTGTTTGGAAATACTGCTATGTATGTATTGTTGACAACCATAACAAATAATAAACATACACCAACAAAAGTTTCAAAGTTATAAATTTCATGAGGGGGTATACATTTATAAATCGCCACGTAACATTGACATAATTTGACAATTTGGGGATTCTGGAGGAGTACCTCTGATGTCTATCGTGTTGCTGGTTGTACTAGCTAATAACTGAACCGTTGTCACCTAAACCTAACCTCTGATGTCTATCGCGTTTCTTGCTGTACTAGCTAAAAATCGAACCGTTATCACTTAAACCTAACCGATATTAAAGTTTTGTCTCACAAGAAGCAACACATGTGTAGTGTGTTTATAAAAAAAATATATATGCTGAAATGACATTTTTTTCTGTAATACTTTATAAGTTATACCACTTGGGTAGACTACCGGCAATTATACAAGTATATCTTTTTTATTGTACATGATAAATATAACAGTTATAATATGGTTTATTTAAATTATTACCTGTTCAATCATCACTTAAAAAAAAAGAATCTTATATCTGAAACTCACAATGTAAAATCTCTGTTTTAGTTACAATTTGTAGGACTATAGAGAGAATCGTTTGTTTTATTATAGATTTCTCTCTACATAAGTGTTGAATGAACTTTTTTTTAAAGTTCAAAACAGGTTAGAACAAAATACAAACTGAGAATGTGCTACTTTTGAAAACACTGATATCTGGTCTTTAGAATGTCACACAATAATATTCACAAAGCTAAGTCCAACAATGAGGCCAAACAGACATTGGTGTAATTAATAAATTAATACTCAACAGTAAATCATCTTCATGGATATAATTTGTACCGTTCACTTATTATATAATAGAAAAAATGACCAAAAAGATTATCCTCCATTAAATAACACAATTATTGACCGTGATTAAATAGCAAAACACCAATCAACATCCGTCTTTGACGAGATCTTTAAAAATATAAAATACATGTTTTTATCAGCATTTATTTATCACATTCCCTCAACAAATAACGTATTACGACATAGTCCTGACCATTTTGCATTATATCATTTTTTAATGTGGACACAGACAAGTCACAAAAAACAACTTTTTAAACTCATGTAACACGGCACGCATTAACCTAGTTTTTTTTTTTGTTTTTTTCAAACGTTAATTTGTCTTAATCTGTGCAAACCTGCGTGTCTTAAAAACACCCAACAACCTAACCTAGCGATATGATTTTTCTTGTGTTCCAGCTATGCGGATATTGTGACCTCTGATTCAGCTAACCCTCCATTCAACCTGGAAATTTTTCACGGGGGCCCACATGTGTATGTGGGTGGGGCCATGAGTCGACTGGACACGGCGGCCTTCGATCCAGTGTTCTTCCTCCATCACGCTTATATTGATTATATATTTGAAAGGTTCAGACAAAGACTTAGGAGTGTTGGGGTCAACCCAGAAATATATCCAAATGTGGTCAGTATTTAGTTTTAAGGTTCAACAGATAAAAACAATCAAATTTAAAACTATCCTTTTTTTTTAAATTGTATTACAAACTTTATTTTAATTTGAAAGGGGTGTAGTATTAGTTTATGGTTGTAAAATACATGTTCTAAACCTTAAGATGATAATCAGCACAAGACTTACTAATTTATTGAAGAGATATTTAATGCAACTTGTGTAATTAAAAAAAACGTGTTTCCAGATTCGCTAATCAGTTTCTCAACAGAATTTGATCATTGTTTCTAATCTTTATAAAAAGTATTAATATAATATCACACAATGAAAAAAGTTTTTCTTACTTTGCTGACACTTTCTGCAAGACAGTTTAAAATTCTAAAAAGTTCGGTCTATAAGAAATTTAATCATACTAATTTTTGTTTCAAATATCTTGCAATTTTTCTAAAACATGTATTGTATTGTGTGAATTATAAAAGTAAAACAGGTATCACCGTATAGTATTTTATAATATATTTAAAACGTCTACTGTACGTATATTTCAAGTTGTACAGCCTTACTCTGGTCCATGTTTCAGATAACAGACTTCAGACATTTGCCTAATGCACCAACGGGTTTATCAGGGTTTAATCAGGCTAGTGGCTACTTAGAAAGTATGGCCAGAAGAGCAACATACCAACCGGTTCCAACTTGTTCTGCTAGCTCGCCGTCATGCGGTAACAGGTGAAAATTCCATAAATGAATAATTGACTATTTCTACCCATTTACTCATAGCTCATAGCGTCAAACAATTTAATAAAATGAATATTTCTGACTAATTATGTAATTATAAATTCTGAAAATGTCCCTTTCAGAATCTATCAAAATTCAAACGAAAGTGTTAAAGAGTATTTCTTTAGCGTTAAAATGCCTATGTTAGAAAGTCATATTTATTTATTGGTAGACTCCTTGCCTCCACTTGCTCTAAGGTCAGTTTTAGAACTATGTGTCCACAGTGTAGGTCAGTTTTTGAGCGATGTGTCTACAGTGTGGGTCAGTTTTAGAGCGACGTGTCCACAGTGTGGGTCAGTTTTAGAGCGATGTATTCATAATGTAGATCCATCTTTCTTTAGTCATTAACGATGAACTAAACGATAACTTGTGTGGCCCATGTTTGTGCGCACTAGTAGTTAATAAATCATCAAGAAATACCATACTTTTAACGACAGCATAGGCCATTTCGCATCACAGTAGATATACAAAAGTCATGTCCACAAATAAACAAGTGCTATTATAGTTTATTTTCACAGCTAAATATAGATATATATGAAATAAACAAGTGTGTGTCTCTTAATGATAGTACCATTTATGTAAAAATTAATCTTATTTGAATTTGAAAAAAATGACAAGAAAAGTTTTAAATTTTGAATTCAATTAGTTCTTCCTGGGACGCCAGGATGCCCATGACAAGAGCGACTTCCCGGAATTTGTTTAATGAGCTAAAAATTCCAGGAAGAGAAACACTGATAGATTAGGCAAAAAAAAAACCTAAACTGGATTTTATGAAACTATTTATTTTTAGATTCCTAGTATGTCAGCAGAGTTCTGGGCGATGCCTGCCAACGATAGGGCGTACCAGAAATAAGAGGTCAGTGGAAGTACCAGACCAACCCCCCAAAGAATCAGGAGAATCTCAGACCTGTGATAAGGAACCAACCTACGGAATTCCTTATCAAAACGACTATTGCGTTGGCAATGCCTGTAACACCAGCCAGTGGGTTATGGTCCCTGTCAGAATTGTTAGTGTCAGGCCCCCCAAGTTCCAGACATACAACAGCTACCCTGTGTCTGCTGGACAGGTTGATGAATGTCTGGACATATATGCACCAGCTGCCTACAACCAAACGAAAATGTATATCTGTATTGTGCTCTTATTTAGGCTAATATACATTATATCACACAACTCAGTGTCAGACAACCCGGTGAACACACCATAGTCTCACCCAACACAGTCTTACACAACTCAGTTTCACACAACACGGTCTTACACAACTCAGTGTCAGACAAAACGGTCAACACACCATAGTCTCACACAACACAGTCTCACACAACACGGTTAACACACCACAGTCTCACAAACACGGTCAACACACCACAGTCTCACACAACACGGTCAACACACCACAGTCTCACACAACACGATCAACACAACACAGTCTCACACAACACGGTCAACACACCACAGTCTCACACAACACGGTCAACACACCACAGTCTCACACAACAAGATCAACACAACACAGTCTCACACAACACGGTCAACACACCACAGTCTCACACAACACGGTCAACACAACACAGTCTCACACAACACGGTCAACACACCACAGTCTCACACAACACGGTCTACACACCACATTCTCACACAAAATGTGTGTGTGTGTGTGTGCGTGTGTGCAGAGATATGCTTATTTATTTTCACCAAACAACTTTAAATCTGTTGTTTATTGAATACTTCTGTTCAATGCCTACATTTTTCTTCAACCTACACGCCACAATCATTGCTTGTTAGTTTTTCCCATTGAGATATTGTGTACATTTTATGAAAAAATAAATTGTGTCGCTACCACCAGGTACATATCAAATGGACAAGGGAATCCAAAGACATACAACAGATGTGAGCGAGACGAACCAGCTGGCCAGATATTTCTCTATTCCCATGGAATGAACTATGCCGGATATTACAAAGAATCCACTATTGTAGATCAAAAATTGCCAGTGTCTGTCTCCATGGGTTATGTTGGTGTTAAAAAGCCATCACCGGGAGAAGGTTGGGCATTTTACTTAAATTTGACTTTGTATCACTTTATTCAGGGATGGACGGGCCGCATATATATTTTCTCTACTTCATTTTCAATTTACATCCAATGAACATATGAATTGAAGATAATAACCTTTTATTTGTCATTTTATTTCACATTCACGCTTTATTACACCAGCACATTACATTTTAAAATACAAATATATAAATGTATACGGGTCGCTCAATATACTCAGATGACCGCATGCGGCCCACGGGCCGTATTTTGCCTACCCCTGAAATATACATTTATTAAACGTAATTGAACCTACTGTTATGGACAGTTGAACGAGAGGCAAAATATTACATCAACTAATTGGGGCAAGTTTTTCCTAATTGAATATTTCATATATTGATTGAACAACCAGGTAACCAATTAAGACTTATAGTATATTATTATACTAACCATCATCGTGTTTTTTGTTATTTTGTAAAGGTGGAGTCAGTAAAGTTTTGCTCCGAGCCCACGACTCCTGTGGTCGAGTGTGTCAAGTAGCTTGCAAAGATCCATACACTAATGAATTTAAAATCTGCTCCGGAGCTGTGGCTGTCAGTAGTGAGAAACCTCTGATGTTTGGCTACACAATGGATGAAGGTAAAAAAAATATCATTTTTTCTATATATGCTCAATTAGAGTAACTAGTAATTGGCAAGATAGTAATTAAAAGAGATATCTGATTTTAGTTATCTGATTACCAACGAACAGATGTTAGTGGTATATTTTTAAACAAAATAATTGTCTACTTATGTAAAACTTGAATGTTTATATTTATACAGCTAAGAAATCTGAATATTTCTAGTATAATGTTTGTATTCAAACATATAAAATACTAAGTGAACAAAAGAACAGATCAGAATTTTAAAATTATTTTATTAATCAACTTACTCTGTGTTTGTTCAATATTTTAAAATACAATTTTAACAGACAGAAAAATATTTTCTTTCTTGTCCAATCTGATCCCTTCAAAACTTTGTATTCCCTCAAAGTTATAATTCCATGCCACTTTAAATCTACCATAGACGACTGATCATATAATACATTCTAGACTAGTGTTTGACAAAGTGTGGTACACATACCACGGGGGTACGTGAAGAGTTTGGCGGGGTACGTGAAGAGTTTGGAGGGGTACGTGATGAGTTTGGCGGGGGTACGTGATGGGTTTGGCAGGAGTACGTGATGAGTTTGGCGGGGGTACGTGAAGAGTTTAGCGGGGTACGTGAAGACTTTGGCGGGGTACGTGAAGAGTTTGGTGGGATACTGAAGAGTTTGGCGGGATACTGAAGAGTTTGGCGGGGGTACGTGAAGAGTTTGGCGGGGTACGTGAAGAGTTTGGCGGGGGTAAGTGAAGAGTTTGGCGGGATACTGAAGAGTTTGGCGGGGGTACGTGAAGAGTTTGGCGGGGTACGTGAAGAGTTTGGCGGGGGTACGTGAAGAGTTTGGCGGGATACTGAAGAGTTTGGCGGGGGTACGTGAAGAGTTTGGCGGGGGTACGTGAAGAGTTTGGCGGGGGTACGTGAAGAGTTTGGCGGGGGTACGTGAAGTGTTTGGCGGGGGTACGTGAAGAGTTTGGTAGGGGTACGTGAAGAGTTTAGCGGGGTACGTGAAGACTTTGGCGGGGTACGTGAAGAGTTTGGTGGGATACTGAAGAGTTTGGCGGGATACTGAAGAGTTTGGCGGGGGTACGTGAAGAGTTTGGCGGGGTAAGTGAAGAGTTTGGCGGGGGTAAGTGAAGAGTTTGGCGGGATACTGAAGAGTTTGGCGGGGGTACGTGAAGAGTTTGGCGGGGTACGTGAAGAGTTTGGCGGGGGTACGTGAAGAGTTTGGCGGGATACTGAAGAGTTTGGCGGGGGTACGTGAAGAGTTTGGCGGGGGTACGTGAAGAGTTTGGCGGGGTACGTGAAGAGTTTGGCGAGGGTACGTGAAGAGTTTGGCGGGATACTGAAGAGTTTGGCGGGGGTACGTGAAGAGTTTGGCGGGATACTGAAGAGTTTGGCGGGGGTACGTGAAGAGTTTGGCGGGATACTGAAGAGTTTGGCGGGGGTATGTGAAGAGTTTGGCGGGGATACGTGAAGAGTTTGGCGGGGGTACGCGATAAGTTTGGCTGGGGTACGCGCTGCACCGAGCTGAGAACATCTGGTAAACATGCACGGCTAAAGCGAAAACAATTAAACGAGGGGAAATCAAGTTTTAATAACAATATAATAGTTTCTTTTTTTTTTTGTTTTTGTTTCTTTTTTTGCAAGGGATACTCAGTATTACGAGAATTAAAATATGAGGCAAACTGTTGTTAGCATTTTGGGAAACACTGTTCTAGAGGAAGTAATTTTCTCTTGCCCCTATTTACAATCTAGCACAGTGGTTACCAATCTTTTTCTCGTCACGGACCGGTCAGCGTTTGATAATTTCACGGTGGCCCGCTGGGTGATGAGGAAGAGGGCGTTGGTTATTTCTCGTCCGTTGAAAGTCGCACAATTCCAAGATAAATAAACTGAAAGGAAATAATTTAATATTTCTTGGGCGGCCCAGCAGCATTCGTTCCACAGACCGGTACCGGTTTACGGCCGCCCCGTGGTCGGGGGACCATGGATCAAGCACACGCAATCTTGGGGGCTGAGAGCTGTAGTCTTCACGTTTAATGCATTTTAAAACAATAGTATTCGTTTCTATTTCCTTAAAAATCTTTTTCTTTTCTTTACTTAAACTCTATACTAGCATTTAATATCTTTAAAAGAGAATATTGTACACATTCACACACACACACACATATATACATATAAATAGAGAGAGAGAGAGAGAGAGAGAGAGAGAGAGTGAGAGAGAGAGAGAGATATTGTGGTCTAATATTATATTTCTTTATTATTTCAGCACTGGCCAGTGTTGTCGACTATAAGGCTGAAAACGAGTGTCCAAGTATTCGTGCCGACAATGTATATGTAACTGTGCTATGTGACTATCGTAAGAAATTCCCATTTGTTAATTGTAAACCATAAAAAAAATGCTTACGAGTCGCTGGTGCAGGAGATGAGTGAATTACATATTTTATTGTTTAATATATTAAAAAAAATAAATAAATTGAATGTGATCATATTGACGGAATTGATTTTTGTATGGTGGTACGCAGTGGGAGGAATAAATTAAAAGCTTTATCAATAGGTCTAATTATAGAATAATATTTAAATCAAACATTAGTACTTGATAGGCATACGGTATAAATGTCACCATTTGTGTTAATATCATTTTTAATAGAGTAGCGACTAAATAGGCAATCCATGTACGATAGAGAGAGAGAGACAGAGAGAGAGAGACAGAGAGAGGGAGAAAGAGAGAGAGAAAGAAAGAGAAGTTTAACGTTAACAAACGGTACCCACAGCAGGTGATTAAAGAATTTGATGGACTGATCGAGAACTGCGGTAGACAGTTAATAAAAGCTTTTAGATATTTAGAATGAGCTGCTGAGGACATTAAAAGAGAACACTCGTTCGATGATGATTAGCTTAGTTACCGTTTCCCGACTACGTAGTTTGAAATTATCCGAGCACCAAATTATTCGGAAAGGTTAAAAAACATGTATTCGTTATTAAATGAATGATTATAGATATTTTTAAGTACTAATGCTTATTGTCAAAAAAAAAATAGACGTACAGTGAATTATTTTATTAAATGTATTTTTTTTTTCGTTACTATACATCAGGAAGTAAATTTTCATTTATAGAGCGAAATATTAGAAAATATCAAAATTGAATGGTACAGTTATGGACAATGGGTATCAGTTTCAATTATCTAGATTTTTATTCCTTTATTCCATCAAAATCATTCCAATTGTGTGAGAAAACCTCCGTATAGCGTTTATGGGAATGGTGTATCCCTTTTGAAATGACTTATACGTTTGATACATTCCAACGAATTGCGCTAGTTGTGCCCCCTTGAGAGTCGTGGTCCCAGAGCCAGGACAAGGCTAAACCTCATCTACTCTGACCTTCCCACTAATGCAGAGATACCTGGCATGTTTTAAATTTCACCTAGTTACGAGCTCTTTTTGCATAATTCTACAAAGGCTGATGTATTTTGAAACACACAGTCATGTAAACAGATACAACTCAAACACTTATTGATGTGCAATATAGATTTAGTTGAACTTTATTTCAGCTACTCGTGACTGCACTTTTAGTAAAATTCCATCTGTTTCAATCCCTCAATCTACAAAACTAACTCTCTGTCAAAACTCCAATCCAACACTGCTAACAACTAACTCTCTGTCAAAACTCCAATCCAACACTGCCAACAACTAACTCTCTGTCAAAACTCCAATCCAACACTTGCCAATAACTAACTCTCTGTCAAAACTCCAATCCAACACTTGCCAAAACTAACTTAAAAACTGGTTCGTTCGTTTATTTACGAAATTAGATACGAAAAACGCGGTCACTTGTCTTATCGTCGCCAACGTCGGAAATTTTCGATTATAATTATTATTACTATAGTTTATGTTTGACAATGTTAAAATGCTCTGTTGTAATAAAAACTAAAATAATTTGAATGATATTATATGTTATTAATTAATTTTTAATATTGGGGACTTAAAAATTTCATAACTTAAAGCTTAAAAACTTTTGAGAACTGTAGATTTTTTAAAAAAAGAAATATCGAATCAAGGACACGGGCAAGACGCCATTTTTGAATTCTTGTTTTCCGCTTTCAATTTTAACGCACATTGGAAATGAATTATATATATATATATATATATATATATATATATATATATATATATATATGCGTGTGTGTGTTTTTTTTTATGTCATTGTTTGTTTTTTTCAGCATTCCAGTGGCCTTAATTTCAATACTTAGATATTTGTTTTCTGCTATTTTGTTACTTTTTTTGTTGTTGGTATTTGGTTTGACTATTCGAAATATATTGATATAACATGTTCTCTGTATATGAAAAATGTAAGATCGAATAAAATTATTCTACCTTTATCGACAATTAGAAAATTCAAAACTCATTGACAGCTGAATAATTCTTAATTGATATTTTTTTTTTAATTTAAAAACTATCTAGTGAACAACATTATTATATTTTTATTCAAAACAATATACATTCAAACCTTCGAATAAATCACTGTTTTAAATATATTAGGTATATGACTAAAAAAATAAATGTGTTTATTTTTTTATTCCCAATACTGCCACAAGTGGAATTTTTTATCATATCTAAAAAAATATCAATAACAACCCTCAACTGTTAAAAATGCTACCCTCCACTCTCCGAGTAAATCGTATGTCAGTCTCTGTTTGTTTTTAACATTATTTATGTTATTTGTTGTTTCATGCACCGTCATCATTTTAGTTGGCAACTATTATACGCATAATATGTATTAGTGTTGTGTCCAGATTATCTCAGAGCAGTTATGTCAAAAAATTCTCCAGCTTCCGAGAAGAACAAGAGAATTTGGTCTTTAAATCTATTGCAGTTCCGAAAAGGCATTAAATCACGAAAGCATAGTACTGTTAACAGCCTTGATCAAATTAGAAAAATTCTAGTCGATCTACTTATCGTGAAAACAGTTATAAAACATTAACTTCATATATATATATATATATATATTTAAAATTGTTCCGTACATCTGTATCTTATCTTTTACTATACAATGAACTAAACATTATTCTTTTTGTTTTATTTTTTTTAATTTATTATTCTCCTTTTACTTTCTATTGTAATCTTAAAATTAACACATCTTTTATTTAAGTTAATACTTTTATTGGCACTACATTCTGGTACATGTTTGGCTTGTATATAATAGGAACATTGTGTAATATAGTCAATTATACACAATAAAAAAAACAATGCTACAAGGAAGATACAACTATATGTAACATAAACTCAAGTTTGTCACATTAGTTTAATCAATAAGCATACTCGCTTGACTTTAAAAGAAGGTATGTATTTGAGGTACAGTATAATAAAACTAACTAAAGTCAGTAAAAAAAGACAGAAAACAGAACGCTGCTTTGATCAAAATGTTAATCAATGTAACTTTATTATGATGAGTAGAACAAAGCGTGTGTATGAAAGATTCATTGTTTGAAAACAATGTTGAAAGTGATGTTATACAGATAGCCAATGAAATTTGATTCTTGAGTTAGTCTCTTGATCGATGTAACAATCTAAAAAAAAAAAGTTTGATATATAATAGAGAACAAGTGCAGCCAGCCTCTGTTCTGATGAAGCTCAAGCCTTTGGGTAGAACATAGGTTTGTTTGATAAGTTATATTATGTATAAATATCTATGCTGCTTATGTATACCGATTTGTTATAGCACATCAATGTATTATGACAAAGTTTCATCTATAATTTACGTATAACATTCAAAGACACGACTAAATGAAGTAGACGTCTGTTGATTGAAAGATAAAATAAATTAACGGTAAAAAAAAAAGTATAAGTAAAATAACAGTAATTGGTCTAATAATGCGTTATATTGACGTTATAAATATTTGTGTTATATATATATATATATATATATATATATATATATATATAGAGAGAGAGAGAGAGAGAGAGAGAGAGATAGATTGATAGATAGATAGAAAAGGTGAGTGTTAAAATAATTAATTGCATTACGCTTGTTTATTTAAACACATACAGAGTCTTCCTAGAGACTAACCTACACATTAACTGTGACGACACACAGACAAACACATTCAATTTGTATCTATGTGTGTGTTTGTTGTCTTCTTGTTGTTTGTTTGTGCGGGGAGAGCAGTTCAATAAACTTAGATTGGATACAGAGGGAAGACTCATTATGCAAACTTTAATACATAATATTTCTTATCTATTTTTTTTTATATTATATTGAATGCTGATATATTTGTTATCATTTTTCAGGTCTAAGATTATAATTGGTTTTTCTTTGATAATTAAACGCTTAATACAAAAAAAATTCTTTCAAATTAGTGGTTTAGATAGATCAATTAATTAACTCATAGTGTAGAATGTTCATATATGATTGAATATTTTAGTTAATTTAATGAAATTTCTTCCTTTCCTAGGTATATATTTATACTGACTAGAAAGGATGAATTCTGGTGTTGTTCTATTGATTCTGACACTCATCAATTGTCTACATTTCACTAATGGCAAAATTAAACAAATCCCTATCCCAGATGAACTTCAACAATGTTACAATCTTGTACGTGAAACAGGTGTGGATGAATATGTAGGCAGCCTGTACAGTTGGTTCTGTGAACATCTGATTCGGAATTCATCTTATGTCAACGGAACCGTACACATAAATAACGCCACTGCAAAGTACGTAGATTAAAAAATTAAAGTAAATTGCAAACCTAATAAACAAAAGATTATTTTGTCGTCAAGAAATCATTTAAAATGATTCTGTCTGCGAGAGAAATTTGATATGTTTATGATTATTTTTAATACTAATTAAAGAATTCAAATCATGCTTAATGAAATTTTTGAAAATAAAAATGTGTACATGTTACAAAAAAATTCTAAATCATTAAAGACATATTTTTATATGGTGATCTCCGTCTACTGCAAGTGGCGTCATTTCGGGTAGGGTTTGTGAAGTGTGGTTAGAATGAAGGATTGGCGACTCTCCTGCAAATATTTTAGCCTGTTCTGGCGTTTTTTGATTGCACAAGATTTTATAGTACGTACATACAAAATAAAATACCGCATTCAAATTTTAAAATGGAATTAATTTTAACACACCCAAATTTAGTTATCTGGCGGGTGGTCGGCGAGTTGTTTTTGGCGGTTCTCCTTTACAGCATCTTGCAACACTGTCCTGTTATGGTTAACCACGAATACATGATTGAACATGGCCGAGTCTACAGAGTCGCAACCAGGCTTACTGAGCCGAGCCGGAGCCAGAGCCGAGGAGTCGTGGAGCCGCTACTTTTTGCTGGAGCCATGGCCAGAGCCGAAAAAATCTGGCGGCTCCACGGCTCCCAGATGTTTTTTTTTTGTTTACAGCAGAATTTATTTTTTAGCTTTAAAATTCCAAATTTGTTTGTTTGTTTGCCTCCTACAATTTGAAATGTTGTCATGTTTTACGAACGCCAAAACAGTAACAGCATTTAAATGATAGCATGCACGCACATCTACACAAGAAATTTTTAATAGGGAATCGTTTTGTGTTTGTTTTCAACCTTGTTTTCCCTCCAAAATTTTAGTAATGGCATGTTATTTTGTTATATATAAAGTTAAAACAATTTTAATTCATAGAATAACTGTAACATAAATAAATTTTTACTACGACGACAAATAGAACGCGTCATTTCGTATATTATTTGATCGCGAATTTGTAATAGACTAAAAACAATATGGTCGCTTTCTGTATTTAACAATTTTATTATAAACAGAATATCTCAAATAGAGTAGATAAATTTATAAGGCTGTGGCTATTCGGACCCGGGTCTCTATAAAATCCGATTGTTATTCGGACCCCTGGCAAATATGCACTTAGCTTAGTTATATATAAACTAGAGACGGAACCCCAAAAAATAATAATACATTGTCCGCTTAGTCGGAACCTAGCCATTGAGTAACGATTAAATCATACAATTCAAACAATTATAAAAAAAAATAAACAAAAAACAATAATAAATTTATATATAGCTAAGCCAAGTGCATGTTTGCCACGGGTCCGAATAACAATCAGACTTTTTGGGAGGGGGTCCGAATAAAAATCGGAGTTTATTGATACCCGGGTCCGAATAGTCACTTCGAATTTATAAATAATAAAAATAAATGCTGAAGTCTTTAAAATATTTTAAATAATGTATCATATTACTATTGGCTAATTTGATCATAGAAATAACTTTTTAGTACTTATGAAAATGGCGACTAGTGAAACCTTGGTCGAAAATAATAATATGATTCTGGATGCACTGAAATGGTTTGTTTTTTGTAAAACCGACAATGCGTATATTTTTCAAGTTCCTGACTAGGGGGTGAACGCGGCAAAATTTGCATAACTTTTTATCAGCGGCATGTTTGCGTGGCGCAATTACAAAAATTTTCGTCTCGTGTGATACTATCGTAATAGGGAGCCGGAGCCGACCCGGAAGCCGGAGCCGTCAAATTTGTGGGAGCCGGAGCCGAGCCGGAAAAAAAATTATGGCGGCTCCGCAAGCCTGGTCGCAACGCTTTCTAAGAAATACTTTTGGCGGATTTGTTTTATGATTTATACGATACTCGATATGAAACAGAAAATAGAAATGGGTGATCTTTAATTGCTAATGAACAGTCATGAAAATGTCAATGAAATATCAATAATTGATGAGATCTAATTTTTTTGTTATTTAGAAATGGTTAAGTACAATTAGGAACTATTAGTATCGACTATTAATGACTAGATTACTGTGTATTCTATCAAAACAATGTCAGATATTACAAAGAGATTCTGGACAGCGTTTATTGGAATGACTCAAGTACACATAGATCTAAACGCCAAGCTTTACCTCCATGTGTACGTAAAGAGTACCGGATGTTGACATTAGACGAGAGGAGGAGATATCACAACGCAGTCAATGCACTGAAGAGAGACAAGGTGAGTACATTGCGCATGTAAAAAAAATTAAGACGGATATGGTAAATACCGAATACACAATGCTTGCACAGTAAATCTATTTGTAGTTCAACACATTATTAAATAGAACTATTGAACCTTATCGTGCATTACATTACAAAAGAAATTCGATCTGCTGTAATGTATCTCTCTTCAAAGGTTGTGTGTTCAGTCACCTACCTGTGGCTTCAAGTTCGTATACTAGATGTTATCTTTTATAACCTATAGAGAATTAAAACGGGTCGGCATTTTGTAGCGCCACTGTCTGAGTTTTTAATTATAACTGAGAGTGCAGTGGATATGGCGAATCCAATAACGGCAAGAGTAAGGGACCACCTGTATAACCGGGCTTCCAGAGGTATTGTCAGGTACCGATTTTAAGCAGGGTGGACCTAGGAATGACCTAAAATAAATTCCAGGTCTCTCAGTGGGGATCGAACCCGAGATTCCGGTCAATGGAACTGCGCTTACACCTCACGACTATCTCGGTAGACTAGGTAAGGTTGGGAATGATAACGAGCACTACATAAACCTTTTTTTTTAGGATCAGCAGATAAAAATCTCATTACTATAGGGACATAATAATTTTCTTTTTTTTTTTAACGACAATCAGTAACTATTTGAAAAATACATCATTACAGATAAATACATATTGATCAATAAATGAGTCATTAGGTCATATTGGTATGACTTTTCTACATAAAGCTTTAAGGTCTTAGTTTTTTTTTTTAACCATGTGTTAAAGAAGTAACGTCATGACAATTATAGTTGTAAATTTATCTATATCTATATATAATTATCTTCTTCGCCCAAACTTGCGGGACAACGCCGGCCTGCCTTATGAGGAAATTATATATATATATATATATATATATATATATATATATATATATATATATATATATATATATGTATATTAGGGTGCATCACCAAAAAAAATATTTAATAATTGATCTGTCTGCTATTTAAATTTGTTCCATTGATAAAAAAAAGCATTGTGTAAAAAAATAAAAAATATTTGACAATATTTAGAGGTCCCCGGACTTCAACAAAGTTTGCATAATTAAGCAAAAAACTAGATAAAACCATCCTTCTAGTAAAGTCTTACAGACTTACATACAAAAAGTGAAGCGCTATATAAAATGTTTTATAGTCTTTGGTTTTATAATGTTTGGTGGCTATGATTGATTTTGATAAGCAGTTGTGCTAGACATAAAATTTAAAATTCACATTTTGTTAGCAAAAACACTTGTCCTTACCACATATTGATGACCAAGGCAAGCATTTTAATTTCTTTATTTATATTATTTTAATTTCTGATACACACGACCTATAAAATCAGAACATGGAAATGATATGAAAAACAACAATAAAATGTTTACACCTTCTAAGGAAATGGCTGATGGCATCACTTCAACAGTTGCATATCCAGTTATTACTGCGCTCCTGCCTTGCGAACAAAGAAACCACAAACTCTTCTGAAAACTGAATTGTTTGGCATTGGCCCTGTAATCTGTGTTGATGATGCTATAATTACTGGAATTCTTCAACTACCAACTTGTTTACAAGTTTTGAGGTGCATGATGTATCACTGCAATGTAGCAGCACACAGTGAGCGTCCAGGTTCTCTTGGTGCACCTTCTCGATTTACAACTGCCAAAACTGTGCTGAATCAAGTTACTGCTTTCTACGAAAAAGCAAACATTCCAATGGTGACAGAGAGGAGAGCTTGTGAGAAGATTGTTCAGCTTCTTGATGAATACAATAAACTTCGTTCAATTGATAAAAGTCGCCGAAACACACCAGCCACCAAACGTAAACTGGAACAAATGAAATCTATGTTGGCAACAACTTTTCAACTGTGGCCACCAAATGTCGAGACTATTATCAAGAATGCAGAAGATCTAGCATTCTTGAGGTCTATGAAAGGAGACAGGTCTTCCAGCTTTGGATCATTTGACAAAACACTTGCAAAAAAGTCGCTCGAGGCCATTCACGAGATGTCGCAACATTGGAACGTCAGAAACGCGCAAGAGAAGGAAAATGCAGCATGTTCAACGATATCAGTGCCTTCCAGCGAGGGTAGCAGTGACGAACCCGATGATTCTACTTCTAAATCTGAAGATAATATGGAGTTTGTTGATAACTGTTTGGATGATATAATGCCATTGCAAAAGCGAAGAAAGCCAACAGGAGCTTTGGTATTTGTACCTCCAGATGTTTTAAGCCGACCAAATCTTGTGTCACTAGCGACAAGATTAAAGATTACACCAACACAGCAGGCAGCTTTCACACAGGGCCTTATTAGCGAGTCTGGGGTGATGTATCAATGGTGGCTTCTTCCTATGCCACTGCAGATCGTTCACGTCGCAAAGTTGTAAGTGAGATATCTACAAAGATCCACGACTCCTGGGAACCACCCAAACTCTGCACTCTCCACTGGGATGGCAAACTGACACCTTCTCTAAAAAATCATCGTGTCACTGAAGAACGCATAACAGTTGTTGTCGGTGATGCAAAGCAATTGAAACTTCTAGGAGTGCCAAATTATGCCAAGGCAACAAAGAAACCCGTTGGTGAAATAATTGCAGAATTAACCATGAAGCTAATGACAGAGTGGCATTGTAATGATTGTATCGTTAATATGACATTCGACACAACAAGATCAAACACTGGTCATCAGAATCAGACTGCTGCCTGCATTGCCATACAAAATATGCTGCAACGTGCTCTTCTGTGGTCAGGTTGTCGCCATCACATTGGTGAAGTTATCCTCTCGCATGTGTTTGCAGACATGAAAATAGAAGTTTCTAAATCCCCGGATATAACTTTGTTCACCAAGCTGCGAAGTAATTGGGAGTCGGTGGCACATGATTGGTCTTTCGTTTGTAGTTCGTTTACGTTAGCTGATCATGATCTGAAGGCTCAAGAGCGACTGACGATAATGAGAGATGCGGTAATTGCACATGCCAACTCTAGTAAACAAACCGAATTCTTGCGAGACGACTACCACGAATTCCTTAAGCTGTCCCTTGTTTACCTGAATGCTACAAATAAGGAGGTTAACTTTAAAAGAACAGGTGCCCTGCACAAAGAAAGATGGATGGCAAAGCTGATATATTGCCTCAAGATTGCACTGTGTGAGAAACAAATTCAATTATTGCCTCAAGGTACTATTACCACACGTGATCAAGTGCCAAAGATTCGTGCATTTGCTACATTTGTAACACATGTTTATGTCGTGTGGTGGCTCACTTGCAAAAAGAGTTATGATGCACCATGGAATGATCAACTAGCTATACAAGCGACTTTTGGATTACAACGATGTCAACAGAGACATATCCAAGTCAGCAATCCGTGCCCTGAATAGGCATATGTGGTACCTCATTGCTGAAATGATCCCACTTGCTCTGTTCAGCAATGAAGTACCTGTGTTGGAAAAGCGAGCTCTAGCAGATGCTCTGCTAAGGCTTCGACCAGTGGTTGCCGTCCAAACTCCACAGAATCGATTTGGAAATGGTTGGGGAAAAACACGATTCCAATCAATTGATTCTAAAACTCTGTTGTGTGATCTGGCTGGAGTTGACACGTGGTTTACTATATACAGACTTCAACTGGACACAGGATTCCTCCAACTGCCTGTTGATGATAGGTGCCAAACAGCTTCTTACATTGCCAGTGCAGAAAATGTTGCTGCTATTAACGTTGTTAACGATTGTGCCGAGAGAGGAGTGAAACTGGCATCTGATTTTGTTGAAGCAGCGCGAACGGATGAACATTTTCAAAACATTCTTCAAGTGGTAGAAATGTACCGCAAAAACATCTCAAATGTGCGTAAACCTTACAAACGTGCAACAAAGTGACACTGAATTAAATGCAACAGTAATAAATAATTTAATACTTTAATGTAATTTTTATATAGGCTAGAGCCGCTAGAATAAACTTTTTTTTTCTTTACATGTTTTGTGATTTCTTGGGCGGGGGGGGGGGGGACCTCTACATCAACTCTGATTTGAAAAATATTTTACACAAGTTATTATTAATGATATTAGAACAAATTAGAAACATAGACAGCTCAAAAACAAACAATCAATTTTTTCCTCTATTGTTGTGAGTGCACCCTAATATATATATATATATATATATATATATATATATATGATATACGATAGATCGATGATAGATAGATAGATAGATAGATAGATAGATAGATGAGATAGATGGGAATAGATAGATTTGTCGCGTTTGTGGAATTCTCGATTACGTCAAAGTGTGCAAGACGCGTCAAACTATGTTCTACAACTCGCGTTGTTTTCTGATTTCTTTCAGAAAACCAGATTATTTTAATTTCTAATATGGTTTTTGTCCTTTTATTTAGCGAAATATATTAAGCAATACGAGCATAACGGTGGTTATACAATACTATTTCATGTCTAGAACAAGCTCAAGTAATTTTCAAAACAGTATTGTTTAAAAGGTCGAAAATCATGTTTTTTACGTGTGTATCTACATGCGAATTTATTTTCATTTACCCCCCCCCCCCCCCGTTGCGGTAAATTCTGTATCCGTTTAACCGCGGAAAATGAGGAAAATAAAAACACATTTAATAATACGATTTAGCGTGAAAAATAAAGTAATATTAAACTAATTTCCAATTTTAGAATTTAAAAAAAATGGTATATAAATATAGATAAGATGTGGAAATACTATGGTTGGGCCCAGCCCTACCATTAGGGTAAAAGTGGTTTAAGAGAACACATTCAACACTGTAGTGTATGGTAAAAATAAAATATTAGATATGGTGAAATCTTTCGTTTTGACTTCTCTGTGCTGATGTTTTGGGGAAAATCCAGATTAAGTAAATTATAAATATGTATGGCGCATTACAAACAAATGGTAACTGTTTCAAAGTATGTACGCATTACAAAAAATATTAACTAACATCTATCTGTACTGAATAGTGTAGGATGAAATTTATACTAAAATAATCTTAAGCTGTGTTGAGCAAGTCTAAAAAAAATAACATGGAGGCTAGCATGACCTGAATGAAAAAAAAATGTTACATCAAAATAACACTATAGTGTGCCGGGGGAAGGGGTGGATTGAGGCAGACACAAAGGGAACCAAAAATAAAAAGTAATGCAAATTAACATGTTTGTTAGAAACTGAATGAAAAAATTACAATTCAAAGAATAAATTCCTGATCCTAAAAAAGCCATTAAAATATATCTAACCAGTAAAGTGAAAATTAAGTCTGGCAGCTCATCGGAAATCAAGGCATCCAAAGAATTTACTAAAAATCTGTAAACAATAAAATAAACAACAAGTTGCTGGAAGGTACCAGATAGTAACCATAAAGTCTGCACATTATAGGTCAAAGTTCAACTTTGCATATCTTGTATGTCAGCCTGTTATTTTGTTTGATTGCTTATTTTAAAAAAAATAATTACAGTAATTAGATTGATTGATAAGGCGGCGTATGCTTCGACTAGGGATGACTAGTATTAATATATTCAACCAAAACAAAGAATTCTGACTAAAACAAAAAGCTAAAAAAAAACTTTAAAGACAGCTTTATTGTTTTTTTAACAGGTTTCAATCTGAATATTATTTATTTATAGGATTCTATGAGATATTCTGATTTATAAAGCTCATTAAGGTGGAAACATGTAAACTGTAATCTTTGTATTATAAACGTAAAGTTCTGAATGTCTTTACGTCCCACAGTAAATGTCCGTTCAAAGTCGAACGTATTTTGATATTGTACTTCTATACCTGTAGTGCGATTGAAAAGTTAATCTATATCTTGGTTAACGTTCATTTGATTTTTATTGCTAACACATTTTTAGATACCACTGATAGATTTGATCAGTCTTAAAGATAGATGAGTGATTGGGTGCAGTGTCTTATAATACTGATAAAGGTGTTGAGTTGGAAGGTTGAAACAATCTAGCTATGGGATAGAATATTTAGATAGATAGGCTAAGCTAGCCATCTGTAATCTAGGTTATTGTCTTTATTAAAGGCTTGTTTAATGTATATATGAATGTTTTGTTTTATCAGGCTTTGCCCCCAAATACACATGATGCATTCGGCAACGTTCACACTGGACAAACAAACAATATAGCTCATGGTGGACCCGGTTTCTTGGGCTGGCACAGAATTTTTTTATATTTGTAAGTTGAAATATATAATTTTTTTTCAACGTTTTTTCTATGTGTTAACAAGTTTTAAACACGAAATTTATAAATTAAAATATTCTTGTAAAGAACAATACTTCTATACTTGTGCTGGGTAGAAGTGGCAAGTCAAAGCCAATATTCAATCTAATTTTTTTGAAGGCTAAGGGCACACAATAGATATGGAGCTCACATTTTTAAGACCTATGAAATTCGAAAAAATGCATAAAAAATAAGCAAATCTAACCTAAAATATGAAAAAAATATTAAAGGGCATATTAAACTTATTTTTTATTCATATATATATTTAACAAGAGAGAATGAGAGACAGTAAAATTGTCGAGATGTAATAATACATGTAACACCTCCAAACCCTTTTGTTCAAATAGTGTCGTGCTAAAAAAAATACATGAAACACTTTCAACCCACAATAGTTCTAATAGTGTCGTGCTAAAAAATACATGAAACACATTCAACCCACAATTGTTCTAATAGTGTCGTGCTTGTCGTGCTAAAAATTACATGAAACACTTTCAACCCCCTATTGTTCAAATAGTGTCGTGCTGAAATAATACATGAAACAGTTTCAACCCACAATTGTTCTAATAGTGTTCCGTGCGTGTATGTGCCAATGCTCAACATTCTCATACAATTAAAGGATGTCGCTGTGAATTATATTATAATAGCTCAAGTCATGCGGGGGTTGGTTGGGAGGAGTAAGATGGGAAATAGTTTAGTATTATGACTATAACCCTAAATCTTACGTTGTTATATTTTCGCTTTATTTCTTTAAAGGCCGCTTTATAAAAACAAGCAATTTAAGCTTGTACCGTTTCGGTCACAGGACGTTTTAGACCATTTGCGTGGTATGGGTTTTGATAAATAGAGAGGGAAGTAAGTCATGTTTAATAAGTGTTACAAAAATAAATAATGAGTTACGCCCCTTTGTACGCCCCTTTGTTAATATAGCTTATATAGTAAAAAAAACGGTACCCTACGAAGCCCCTAGTAATCGCTCCTCAGAGGTCAGATCGCAAAATGGACTTTTAATGTACACATGGCAGGCCAAGACCTACAAAATGATATATACATCATGGGTCTAGGACTTATGGTTGCTGAGATCTAGGATGATAACGGACAGACAGACA
>JAGDYQ010000141.1:1942708-1954763 GCA_021962125.1 Bulinus truncatus
TTATTGCTTCCGTTCAGTTACGTATTGCTCTTCATATGCCCCGATGGAACGTTAGGGTTAAGGGAACTTTACTGATTTAAGTTGGGGACGTAAAGGCAGCGTCCCGCTACGCTAACGACACAATACCTTTAGAGGTCTTAGTTACAGAAACAGATGAAATCTGCCCCATTTGCCCCAAGCGCCCTTAATGACTAAAAGGTAAAATGGAGGGGGTGGAGGGGAGTCGACTCTAAATTTTTTTTTAAATTAATTTCAAAAAGATTAAGTTCATATTTTTACAGTAATAACAAAACTTCACAAGGAATGCGGCAGATCAGAGTGTCACTTGTGATTGTATCGCTTCTGAGTTATCTACATTTTGTAAGTTCGGAAATTGGGCGAATTCCAATCCCAGAAGAGCTTCAAGAATGTTACAATCGTGTTCAGGGAATCAACGTGGATCAATATGTGGGGAGTCTGTACAGCTGGTTCTGTGAGCATTCACTTTTAAACTCATACAATATCAGTGACACGATGACCTCAGAAACTGAAGGGTAAATTGTTTTTTACTGTAAATACTCAAATATATACCACACTTTCAATACTGACAACATAAATTTACAATGGATCTTTTGTCTGTTAAAGTATTTATGAGCAAGACATTTCACATCATTTATATGATATTATAATTGTTTTAATTATGATTAAATGAAGTTTTCATTTTCATATTCTGGATTTAATCCAATATGTTATCATTTGGTTTGAACTAAACTTTTTCGTCTTAATTTTATGCATGCTTTAAAATGTATAATGTTTACATGACAAATACTATTGAACTGTTGGCTCAATTAGAAGATGACCTAATTAATTATAAATTTCAAGTTTACTTTTATACATCTTCGCTCATATTAAAAATCGAATTTTATATTAATAATAAATCTATACAAATAAAATGTTTGTATAATAATATAATATCCACTTTCCATATCTGAGATATAAAACATTTGCTGTGTTACCTTAGCCTGATAGGCTATGTGGTCAGTTGAAGTGTAGAATTCATTGGTTAAGCTACCACCGCATATGAAGGGATTGTGTGGTCAGCACAACCCCCATACGCCTTTACCAACTTAACTAATGCCAGGTACCCTTTTAAAGCTGGGTGGGCTTGAGGGACAAACATTTCACCGAAAAAATGCCCCTGGTTCTCACCATGAACTATCAGTCAATCGCTCTACACCGCTACTTCACCCGTCCACCAAAAGGATGAGTAGTTTCAAATTAAAGTATTACAAAAAATGGAATGCATTATTATCTCATTTTTCATTTATACATGACAGGAAGCTTCAATTTATGTTTGATTTTGATTTGATAACACTGATCAACTCAACGACTGGTATAGGAAAACGTCAGGCCAATCAGAGCCCGTGTGTAAGAAAAGAGTACCGGATGTTGACGTTGGATGAAAGAAGAAGATATCATAATGCAGTTATCACACTGAAGAGGGACACGGTTAGTTTAGTTCCAACCTTACAGAGAAACAAAAATTGAAAATAGATGAAAAACTCGTATTGAGCATGTACAGTGATTAATAGATTGTATTAATCGGTTCATCTAATCAAGTAAGTAGCTTGAGATATGTAGGCCAACAGGTTTATTTGTATGTGCCATAAACAGGAGATACATTTATCATATACATGAACTGCCTAATTCCACATGTGTGCCCGCAAAAGTCTGTGCCCTGAGAATTCGACTATAAACAATATTTCAGTTTAATCCATAAATTATCTCCGAATTAGAATCTTGATGACGTCAATATTTTCAATTAATTAAAAATATATACGTGTGAAATATTACTAAGAGACGTCCTCAATTGAAAGAATGTTGGATTTTTCCATTGAATATGCAAACTGAAACTCAGCTTTTAAATTTTTATTATAGCAATATTTTTTATTGAAATTATATTTTATATGAAGACATGATATCACTCAAGTGTGGCTCAAGGGTAAACAGATTAAATAAAACACTTATAAAGTTTATTAACAGATTTTTACCTTGTCAATACTCTCCCCTTGACGCTATGACGTATCTACCGTCACGTCTCCATTTATGCGCAATCACATTCTTCATTCCATCCACACACAACAATCTGGCTTATTTTCCATTATTTTTCTGAAGTTGGTATACGAGTTTAGATAAGTTTACAACTGCATTAAAAAGTTAGTTGCAATTCAAAATTAAAGTGATCAACTATTTGTTTGTAAATGTATGCATGTATGCGGGGGAGGGTGGAGGGTATTGGGGGGGGGAGAGGTAGGAAGGGGGACAATCGCTTTTTAGAATGTGACACAATAATATTCACAATGGAAAGTACAGGATGTAAGGAAATTAGATAAAAAGACAATGGTGAATATTTTAATGTTCACTTGTTATAAACTTAAAAAAAAATGGCCAAAAAGATTACCCTCCAGAATATGACATTAATTAACAAAATTAATGGTTTATTGGTCTGTTGGTCTATTTGTCCCTTGGACTATTGTTTTTGTGGTCTATTTGTCTGTTGGTCTGTTGGTATTAATTTTGAAAATTAAGATATAACTATAAGTTTTTAAATTTTGTTCATAAGCTTTGATTAGCTCTAGTATATAATTATATAAATAATAACATAAATTATACTGTCTTAAAAGTGTCAGCATGAGAAATAAATGAAATAATTCTCTTTCCTTTAATGTGTTTCTTTTTTTACGGTTTAAAATGTTGAAAAACAGTATTAAGGACATCTCAAGAACTAGACATAATTTGTTTTAAATTGTGTTTCACAGTCTATAAGTCCAAATCGCCATGATGCAATCAGCAACATCCACAGAGGCAGAACCAACTTAATTGCCCACAACGGACCTGGCTTTCTGGGCTGGCACAGAATCTATATATGGATGTAAGAGAATATTTGACTTATAATGTTTCATTGTATACATTAATTTCCTTTATGTATATGTACATATTTTTACGTTTTTTTTTCTGTATATACATCCAAAATGAAGCTACCTATTCTAAAGATAGTTTGTGATAAATACTGAATAAATACTAATAAAACTTCCTTGAGACAAATAATGATCTTTCTAAAATCGGAGACAAGCCTTCCTATGATGTGAAAGAGATTGAAAGACGTGTGGTATGTAATAAGTCAATAATTTTACATTTACAAAACGTTGAAGGATCGAGTTAAGAACATAGTATAACTAAGACATATAAAAGGGATTGTGTGACTAGCACAGCACCCAGCCACCGTTATTCCCCCCTAGCTTAAAGCACTGCTTAAAGTCAGGTACCCATTTAAAGCTGGGTGGACTTGGGAAAGTTCATCAGGACCTGAGAAAAATCCCGAGGGTGGTGAATGAGGCACGAACCCTGGACCCCCTCCGATCGACCAATTAAAAATAGAACAACTTTAATACTTTTATTGTATTCAAATTAATGTTTCCTTACGTAACTTTATTGGTGAACTGTTTTTCTCATCTGTACAGAATTTGTGTTGTTCCCAGCAACTTGAGTAAAACATTTAAATCCATTATATGAGCGTTACGCAGACAAATGTATCAGTTAGAATTTTTTATTATTACTTTTTCAACTCAATATGTTGTTATCTTTAAAAAAATGATCATTAGAGACAATATAACATTTCTTGGTCAATTGCCTGCTAATAAAGCTTGAATAAAGTTTCGCTCCTAAGCAATTTATTTTGTCACGCTAAACAATTTATGTTGTTTTTTTTATTCAGCTATGAAAACGCTCTAAGACAAGTTGACCCAACAGTTTGTCTGCCATACTGGGACTCCACACTTGATAACCAGCTGACCAATCCATCATCATCATCCTTGTGGACTGATGACTACTTGGGTACACCTCGAGGTCCAGTGGTCAGCGGTCCGTTCGCTGGCTGGAGGTTACCTAGAGGTGGGCAGTTGATAAGAAATGTTGGCGCTGATGGCGAATTAATGAATGCAGCAGACATACAGAATGTTCTCTCCAGAAGAAGGTACATAAATTAGATAAAAAGAACTCTACTTAAGAACCAGGTATACATACATTAAATTGTGTTTCCCTTTTAGTTCCCAGAGTAATGACATGACTAAAACAGTGAGAAGATTTTATACACAATGAAAAAGTCCTCAAATTGTAATACAACAAGATCTATCTAAACTTTAATATGACAACATCTATCTAAGCTGTAATACAAGATCTATCTAAGCTGTAATACAAGATCTATCTAAGCTGTAATACAACAAGATCTATCTAAACTTTAATACGACAAGATCTATCTAAGCTGTAATACAACAAGATATATCTAAGCTGTAATACAATAAGATCTATCTAAGCTGTAATACAACAAGATCTATCTAAGCTGTAATACAAGACCTATCTAATTTGTAATACAAGATCTATCTAAGCTGTAATACAACAAGATATATCTAAGCTGTAATACAATAAGATCTATCTAAGCTGTAATACAACAAGATCTATCTAAGCTGTAATACAACAAAATATATCTCAGCTGTAATACAATAAGATCTATCTAAGCTGTAATACAACAAGCCCCTTCTCACTGCAACATCAATTAAACACTTTTACACACACAAAAATATTCACTTATTCTCTGTGAGACTCCTGTCATGACTTCAGACTGCCCTAAAGACTCCTTGGACAGCCAGTAATGACCATCCGCATACCCTCACTACATTTTGACGCCATCCTTGACCAATCACTGAGACTCTCTACCGGTCATACCCGTTACCAAACCACGCTTGACCCTACATACACCCACTAGCACACTAACATTGAACCAAAGGGGAGTAATACAGATAACTAATAAAGGGGTGGTAACTAAAGATAGGGACTTTAAGTATACTTACACTGCACTGTATCCAGAACTAGGTTCTTGAAGAACATGCACTAAACGCTCTAGTCAGAACCAGGCACATAAAGTAGGTATTCTCTAGGCTCTCTCAAGAACTATGTATGCCACGAGTTCAATCATGTTCAGAAATATTGCTATGTATGTATTGTTGACAACCATAACAAATAATGAACATAAAACAACAAAAGAATCAAAGTCAAAATTATAATTTCACGGGGGATACATTTATAGATCGCCACGTAACATTGACATAATTTGACAGTTTTGGTGATTCTGGAGGAGTACCACTGATGTCTATCACGTTTCTTGCTGTACTAGCTAAAAATCGATTCGTTATCATTGAAACCTAACCGATAATAAAGTTTTGTCTCACAAGAAGCAACACATGTGTAGTGTGTTTATAGAAAAAAATATGCTGAAATGACATTTTTTTCTGTAATACTTTATACGTTATACCACTGGGCTAGACTACCAGCAATTATACAAGTATATCTTTTTTTATTGGACAGGATAAATATGACAGTTATAATATCGTTTATTTAAATTATTACATTTTCAATCCTCACTTAAAATAAAAATCTTACATCTGAACCTCACAATATTAAATCTTTGTTTAAGTTACTATTTATAAAACTTTAGAGAGAATCGTTTGTTTTATTATAGATTTCGCTTTATATAAGTGTTGACAGAATTTTCTTTTAAAGTTCAAAATAGGTTAGAACAAAATACAAACTGAGAATGTGCTACTTTTAAAAACATTGATGTCTGGTCTTTAGAATGTCGCACAATATGCACAAAGCTAAATCCACCAATGTGGTCAAACAGGCATTGGTGCTGTTAATAAATTAATACTCAACTGTAAATTATCTTCATGCATATAATGTGTACCGTTCACTTATTATATAATTCAAAAATGACCAAAAAGATTATCCTCTATTAAATAACACAATTATTGACCGTAATTATATAGCAAAACACCAATCAACATCCGTCTTTGGCGAGATCTTTTAAAATATAAATAAATGATTGTATCAGCCATTATTTATCGCATTTCCTCATCATATAACGTATTATCTCATAAACCAGACCATTTTGTATGATATCATGAACTATCACAACAACAACTTTTAAAACTCATGTAGCATACCCATTAATTAAACTAGTTTTTTATAACGTTTATTTGTCTTAATTTGTGCAAACCTGCGCTGCTATAAAACACACAACATCCTAACCTAGCGATATGATATTCTTTGTGTTCCAGCTATGCCGATATTGTGACTTCTGATTCAGCCAACACTCCATTCAACCTGGAAATTTTTCACGGGGGCCCACATGTTTATGTGGGTGGGGCCATGAGTCAACTGGACACGGCGGCCTTCGATCCAGTGTTCTTCCTCCATCACGCTTATATTGATTATATATTTGAAAGGTTCAGACAAAGACTCAGGAGTGTTGGGGTCAACCCAGAAATATATCCAAATGTGGTCAGTGTTTAGGGTCAACCCAGAAATATATCCAAATGTGGTCAGTGTTTAGGGTCAACCCAGAAATATATCCAAATGTGGTCAGTGTTTAGGGTCAACCCAGAAATATATCCAAATGTGGTCAGTGTTTGGTTTTAAGGGTCAACAGAAAAAAACAATCAAATTTAAAACTATCCTTTTTTTAAAATTGTATTACAATTTTTATTTTAATTTGAAAAGGGTGTAGTATTGAATTAGTCTATGGTTGTAAAATATATGTTCTAAATCTTAAGAGGATATTCAGAACAAGACTAATTAATATATTGAAGAGACATTTACTGCAACTTGTGTAATTAAAAAAAAACGTGTTTCCAGATTCACTAATCAGTTTCTCAACAGAATTTGATTATTGTTTATAATCTTTATAAAAAGTATTAATATAATATCACACAATGAAAAAAGTTCTTCTTAATTTGCTGACGCTTTCTGCAAGACAGTTTAAAATTAAAAAAGTTCGGTCTATAAGAAATTTAATCATACTAATTTTTGTTTCAAATATCTTGCAATTTTTCTAAAACATGTATTGTATTGTGTGAATTATAAAAGTAAAACAAGTAACACCGTATAGTATTTTATAATATATTTAAAACGTCTACTATACGTATATTTCAAGTTGTACAGCCTTACTCTGGTCCATGTTTCAGATAACAGACTCCAGACATTTGCCTATTGCACCAACTGGTTTATCGGGGTTTAATCAGGCCAGTGGCTACTTAGAAAGTATGGCCAGAAGAGCAACATACCAACCGGTACCTACTTGTTCTACTAGCTCGCCGTCATGCGGTAACAGGTGAAAATTCCATAAATGAATAATTGACTGTTTATATTCTAATTCTACCCATTTACACATAGCTCATAGCATCAAACAATTTAATAAAATAAATATTTCTGACTAATTATGTAATTATAAATTCTGAAAATGTCCCTTTCAGAATCTATCAAAACTCAAACGAAAGTGTTTAAGAGTATTTCTTTAGCGTCAAAATGCCTATGTTAGAAAGTCATATTTATTTATTGGTAGACTCCTTGCCTCCGCTTGCTCTAAGGTCAGTTTTAGAGCGATGTGTCCACAGTGGAGGTCTGTTTTAGAGCGATGTGTCCACAGTGGGGGTCAGTTTTAGAACGATGTGTCCACAATGTGGGTCAGTTTTAGAGCGATGTGTCCGCAGTGGGGGACTGTTTTAGAGCGATGTGTCCACAGTGGGGGTCTGTTTTAGAGCGATGTGTCCACAATGTGGGTCAGCTTTAGAGGTATGTGTACACAGTGTGGGTCAGTTTTAGAGCGATGTGTCCACAGTGGGGCTCAGTTTTTGAGCGATGTGTCCACAGTGGGGGTCAGTTTTAGAGCGATGTGTCCACAGTGGGGGTCAGTTTTAAAACGATGTGTCCACAGTGTAGGACAGTTTTTGAGCGATGTGTCCACAGTGGGGGTCTGTTTTAAAGCGATGTGTCCACAGTGTGGGTCAGTTTTAGAGCGATGTGTCCACAGTGGGGGTCTGTTTTAGAGCGATGTGTCCACAGTGGGGGTCTGTTTTAAAGCGATGTGTCCACAGTGGGGGTCAGTTTTAGAGCGATGTGTCCACAATGTGGGTCAGTTTTAGAGCGATGTATCCACAGTGTAGGTCAGTTTTAGAGCGATGTGTCCACAGTGGAGGTCTGTTTTAGAGCGATGTGTCCACATGTGAGGTCAGTTTTAGAGCGATGTGTCCCTGTATGAGGTCAGTTTTAGAGCGATGTGTCCACAGTGTAGGTCAGTTTTAGAGGCGATGTGTCCACAGTGGGGGTCTGTTTTAGAGCGATGTGTCCACAGTGTAGGTCAGTTTTAGAGCGATGTGTCCACAGTGTAGGTCAGTTTTAGAGCGATGTGTCCACTGTATAGGTCAGTTTTAGAGCGATGTGTCCACAGTGTAGGTCAGTTTTAGAGCGATGTGTCCACAGTGAGGGTCTGTTTTAGAGCGATGTGTCCACAGTGTAGGTCAGTTTTAGAGCGATGTGTCCACAGTGTGGGTCAGTTTTAGAGCGATGTGTCCACGGTGTAGGTCAGTTTTAGAACGATGTGTCCACAGAGGGGGTCTGTTTTATAGCGATGTGTCTACAGTGGGGGACTGTTTTAAAGCGATGTGTCCATAGTGTGGGTCAGTTTTAGAGCGATGTGTCCACAGTGGGGGTCTGTTTTAGAGCGATGTGTCCACAGTGTGGGTCAGTTTTAGAGCGATGTGTCCACAGTGGGGGTCAGTTTTAGAGCGATGTGTCCACAGTGGGGGTCTGTTTTAAAGCGATGTGTTCACAGTGTGGGTCAGTTTTAGAGCGATATATTCATAATGTAGAACCATCTTTCTTTAGTCATTAACGATGAACTAAACGATAGCTTGTGTGGCCCATGTTTGTGCACACTAGTAGTTAATAAATCATCAAGAAATATCATACTTTAAACGACAGCAGAGGGAAATTCGCATCACATTAGATATACAAAAGTCATGTCCACAAATAAACAAAGTGTTATTGTAGTTTTTTTTCATGCTAAATATATATATATATATATATATATATATATATATATATATGAAATAAACAAGTGTGTGTCTCTTAATGATAGTACCATTTATGTAAGTAATTAAACGTATTTGAATTTGAAAAAAAAATGACAAGAAAAGTTTTAAATTTTGAATTCAATTAGTTCTTCCTGGGACGCCAGGATGCCCATGACAAGAGCGACTTCCCGGAAATTGTTTAATGAGCTAAAAATTCCAGGAAGAGAAACACTGATAGATTATGCAAAAAAAAACAACCTAAACTGGATTTTATGTAACTATCTATTTTTTAGATTCCTAGTATGTCAGCAGAATTCTGGACGGTGCCTGCCAACGATAGGCCGAACCAGAAATAAGAGGTCAGTGGAAGAATCAGACCAAACCCCCAAAGAATCAGGAAAACCTCAGACCTGTGAAAAGGAACCAACCTACGGAATTCCTTATCAAAACGACTATTGCGTGGGCAACGCCTGTAACACCAGCCAGTGGGTTATGGTCCCTGTCAGAATTATTAGTGTCAGGCCCCCAAAGTTCCAGACATACAACAGCTACCCTGTGTCTGCTGGACAGGTTGATGAATGTCTGGACATATATGCACCAGCTGCCTACAACCAAACGAAAAAGTATATCTGTATTGTGCTCCTATTTAGGCTAATATTCATTATATCATGAGAGTGATAGAGTTTTTTTTTTAATTAATGCAAAATAGATAACACAATACGATCTCAAATAACCGGGTCTACATCCACAACCTCTAACAACACGGTCAACACAACACGGTCAACACACCACAGTCTCACACAACACGGTCTGCACACCACAAATTCACACAACTCTGTTTTACACAATACAGTCTCACAAAAAAGTCTCTCACAACACGGTTTACACACCACAGTCTCATGCAAAACAGTCTTACACAACACAGTATCACACAACACAGTCTCTAACAACACGGTCTACACACCACAGTCTCACTCAACACGGTCAACACACCACAGTCTCACACAACACGGTCAACACACCAGTCTCACACTCCACAGTCTCACACTCCACAGTCTCACACAACACAGTCTCACACACCACGGTCTACACACCACAGTCTCACACAACACAGTCAAAACACCACAGTCTCACACTCCACAGTCTCATACAACACAGTCTCACACAACACGGTCAACACACCACAGTCTCACACTCCATAGTCTCACACAACACAGTCTAACACAACACGGTCTACACACCACAGTCTTACACAACACGGTCAACACAACACAGTCTCACACTCCACAGTCTCACACAACACAGTCTCACACAACACAGTCTCACACAACACAGTCTAACACAACACGGTCTACACACCACAGTCTCACACAACACGGTCTACACACCACAGTCTCACAAAACACGGTCAACACACCACACCTCACACGACACGGTCAATACAACACAGTCTCACACAACACATATGTGTGTGTGTGTGTGTGTTTGTGTTTGTGCAGAGATATTCTTATGTTTTTCACCAAACAACACTAAATCTGTTGTTTATTGAATACTTCTGTTCAATGCCTATATTTTTCTTCAACCTACACGCCACAATTATTGCTTGTTAGTTTTTTGCATTGAGATATTGTGTACATTTTATGAAAAAATAAGTTTTGTCGCTACCACCAGGTACATATCAAATGGACAAGGGAATCCAAAGACATACAACAGATGTGAGCGAGACGAACCAGCTGGCCAGATATTTCTCTACTCCCATGGAATGAACTATGCCGGATATTACAAAGAATCAACTATTGTAGATCAAAAATTGCCAGTGTCTGTCTCCATGGGTTATGTTGGTGTTAAAAAGCCATCACCGGGAGAAGGTTTAGCGTTTTATTTAAATTTGACTTTGTATCACTTTATTCAGGGATGGACGGGCCGCATACATATTTTGTCTACTTCAATTACAATTTACATCCTATGAAAATATGAATTAAAGATGATAATCTTTTATTTGTCATTTTATCTCACATTCACACTTTATTACACATGCATTGCACATTACATTTTTAAATACAAAGATATAAATGTATACGGGCCGCACAATATACTCAGACGGCCGCATGCGGCCCACGGGCCGTATTTTGCCTACCCCGGAAATATTCATATATTAAACGCAATTGAACCTACTGTTATGTACTGTTGAACGAAAGGCAAAATATTACATCAACTAATTGTGGCAAGTTTTTCTTAAATGAATATGTCATATATTGATTGAACAACCAGGTAACCGATTAAGACTTATAGTATATTATTATACCAAACATCATCGTGTTTTTGTTACTTTGTCAAGGTGGAGTCAGTAAAGTTTTGCTCAGAGCCCACGACTCCTGTGGTCGAGTGTGTCAAGTAGCTTGCAAAGATCCATATACTAATGAATTAAGGATTTGCTCCGGAGCTGTGGCTGTCAGTAGTGAGAAACCTCTGATGTTTGGCTACACAATGGCTGAAGGTGAAATAAATATCATTTTTTCTATACATGCTCAAATACCGAGTAACTGGTAATTTTCAAGATAGTAATTAACCCATTAGCGCATAGCATCCTTTTTAAAGGACACTTTGTAATTCGAGTGCTACATGAACACCTCTTAGATTATAATAATAATTATTTATCCTGTACACCCTTAAGATGTTTGTCTAATGGATTAAACGAAATATTTACGCGTCTGCTGAACTTTTACGTATCTTTTTATAGTTTGTAATTAAAGTTTCTAAAAAATCTCATTTTTTGCTCTGTCTGGGCCTAAAAAGTAAGTAATATTCGTTTTTTGTGATATTAAAAAAGTTGTTCTAAAAATGTGATAAAATTATCACTTTTGACTTTACAATAAAAAATTGAACCCACGATGCGGCCCTCCTGGGTCCCACGCACGCTACGTGCCTGGTTCAAACTATCAAGGTTACGCAAAAGTAATAAAATTATATAATCTAGAAATCAGTAATAAATATTTTCCATGTGAAAATGTCAGGCTGTTAAAATTAGGAAGTCGTGAGTTATGTGTTAACAAACGCTGGTACCTCTACTGCATACCGTCCTTGATGAGGAAGGGGGCGTTGATTACACA
>JAGDYQ010000141.1:1955263-1977981 GCA_021962125.1 Bulinus truncatus
TTCAATGAAGTTTTTTTTTTGCTTGGACACGTTATGTTTTATCAATACTGTAATGTCCCGGGATACAGACAATGTCTTACAGTATAAAGATTTGGAACATCTAAACAGCTTATGCACTTTATGTTTCATTTATAATAATGTTGTGAAATGTTAGATTTTTACAAGACATTGTTGAGTACAAGTCTTAATATCTATAATAAATGAATTTTTAAAACTATCATATATGTGTGTCAGGAAGTCAGAATTGAATGAAATATTATAAATGCCTTTCTGTGTGGTGTTAGCATTAGGAGTGATATTAACATTTAAACAAAAAATCGTGTTATTTTATTGCTACCAAAATATTAAAAACTTAATTTAACCGATATATTTTATTGTATATCTTGAATAGAAATGTATAGATAACAATTATGGCTTCGCTACCGCAAAGTGAAAATGAATGAATTTTTCACCTTAATTAATAAATAAAATAAAAGACAACTTATGTAATGTGAAAAACATTTGTGGCTAACTGTACGAAGGGCAACATTTGTTCTAAAACAAAATATATAACGTCCAGAGTTTAGCTCTCATAGCTGCCACCTTTGAAACTTGAACATTGTTTATAATGATTTTTTAATGCATAAGTATAACGATACATTATACTTGTTTAGGTAACTTATTCCTTCAAAGATATCAGTTTGAAATGTTGGCTTGAAGCTATTTTGATATCTGTGTTTGTCGTCTTACTAATGATAATACATATTCTGTCAATTTAAGATTATATGTCCAAGACGCAATACATAAAATAGTTATAAAGAGTAAGTTTCCAAATATTCGGCATTGTATGGTCTAAAAATTGCCTGGCCGGATGAGTCAAAATGCATAACTATTAATTGCCTGGCCGGATAAGTCAAAACGTAACATATTTCAATTTTCCTAACATACTATATCGAAATATAGAAACATTTGTATCACTTAAAATTTAAATTTATTAAATCTATTACAAATAGACTGGTAGAATCCAGGGTACCATGTTTTTGTAAAACTGTATACGTAATTCTACACAGTACCCTAAACTTACCTGTTTCTAGAGAGAACATTTTGTATCTGTGATAAATAAATGAGTTGGCCATCAACTCCTACATTTCTAATGATCTGTGCTCCATTGGGAAACCTCCAGCCAGCAAATGGACCACTGACCAAAGGACCTCGAGCTGTGCCTAAGTAATCGGCAGTCCATAGGGACGAGAGAGATGGAATGGGAAGCTGGCTATCAAGTGTTGAGTCCCAGTATGGCAGACAAACTGTTGGGTCCATTCGTCTCAAATTAGACTCATATCTAAAGTGAAGTAAAAACATCAATTTAAATACGCTCATGCTTTTTTGGCAAGGCTACGTTTTGTTTGATACCAAACAAATTAAAGGTACACATTTTAAGATATGATCTTTTATTATATCGGAACAAATGAATAGAGTCAAGGGATTAAAACGTCACTGACAGTTAAAAGAAACTCTAGTCGTTTCGACACCAGGGGCGTCATTTGCCTTGGGGGCAATAGTTACATACCATGACTTACTTAGGAGAAGGCGACTCTTTCCACTCTCTTACTTTGAGCTCTCAAAGTTTATCTGTGAGCAGAGCTGTGACATAGTCTCTTAGAAAACATAGTATTCTACTGCTATGTTACCAATGGGAGTACTAAGTAAGTATGTAAGTAAAGTTCCCTTAGCCCTAGCGGGCCATCGGGGCAGATGAAGTGTAGAATTCATCTGTTTCTGTAACCTCAGCATATGAAGGGATTGTGTGGTTAGCACAACGCTCAGCCGCCTTTACTTCCTCAACTTAAGTCAGGTACCCATTTAAAGCTGGGTGGACTTGTGGGACAACTTTACACCAAATTTCACCTGGAAAAATTTCATGGGCCTCACCGAGGATCGAACCCAGGACTCTCAGGTCAACAGTCGAGTATCTACACCACTCGGCCATCCGTCCCATCCGCCTTTTTATCTTCTATGGTGGCAAAGTTAGCAGGGACACTCGCCCCTTATATTGCAGTACACTTATATAGCAGTTCACTTATATCGCTGTACAATTACATTGCAGTACCCTTATATAACAGTACACTTACATTGCAGTATTCTTTGATTGAAGTACTTTTATATTTAGTATTACCCAGGAATATAATTTTCACAAAGCATCTTGTTTTTCAATTTTTTTTTGTTTATTCAATTCTAGAGCAGTTTTTTCCCATATGGTAAATACTCTAAGCATTAAATGAAAAAAAAAATATTTTTTCATATAAAAGTTTTTACGGCATTTTATAGCGTTCAGATATATGTCATCCAGACTACCTGTAAAGAAGCATATTTTAACACTCTAAATGCAATTTAAAGAAATCATATATAATAATACTCATTTACAGTGTGCGTTAAATCGAAAGTAAAGAATGGATACAACAGTATTCCAGTTTAAAATACAATCATGAAAAAATCGGATCTTCCCGAAACCAAAAAATAACATAGCCTACCGATCAAGCATAAGGGGATATAACTCTATACAAAGGTTTTGCAGGGTACAGCTAGTATAAATATATTTCTCATTATTAAGTTCATATCGCCTGTCAATCCGTTCATGAAATGTTAATAGAAATCTTCAGAACCAAAGTTTTCTATTTGATGTACAGCATGCTATTTTTTTTAGAGCATTTTCGAAAAAAAAGCTTTATTGTCCCCGTTTTGTCTGTTTGTCTGTCTGTCCGTTATCATCCTGGATCTCAGCAACCATAAGTCCTAGACCCATGTTGTATATATCATTTTGTAGGTCTTGGCCTGCCATGAGTACATCAAAAGTCAATTTTGCGATCTGACCTCTGAGGGGCGAATACTAGGGCTACGTAGGGTACCTTTTTTTTACTATGTAAGCTATATTAACAAAGGGGCGTACAAAGGGGCGTAACTCATTATTTATTTTTGTAACACTTTTTAAACATGAATAACTTCCCTCTCTATTTATCAAAACCCATACCTCGAAAATGCTCTAAAACGTCCTGTGTCCGAAACGGTACAAGCTTAAATTGCTTGTTTTTATAAAGCGGCCTTTAAAGAAATAAAGCGAAAATATAACAACGTAAGATTTAGGGTTATAGTCATAATACTAAACCATTTCACATCTTACTCCTCCCAACCAACCCCCGCATGACTTGAGCTATTATAATATAAGTCACAGCGACATCCTTTAATTGTACGAGAATGTTGAGCATTGGCACATACACGCACGGAACACTATTAGAACAATTGTGGGTTGAAAGTGTTTCATGTATTATTTTAGCACGACATTATTTGAACAATAGGGGGTTGAAAGTGTTTCATGCATTATTTCAGCACGACACTATTAGAACAATGGTGGGTTGAAACTGTTTCATGCATTTTTTAGCACGACACTATTAGATCAATTGTGGATTGAAAGTGTTTCATGTATTTTTTCAGCACGACATTATTTGAACAATGGTGGGGTGAAACTGTTTCATGTATTATTTTAGCAAGACACTATTTGAACAATGGCGGGTTAAAACAGTTTCATGTATTATTTTAGCACGACGCTATTAAAACAAAAGGGTTTGGAGGTGTTACATGTATTATTACATCTCGACAATTTTAATGTCTCTCATTCTCTCTTGTTAAATATATATATGAAATAAAAAATAAGTTTAATATGCCCTTTAATATTTTTTTCATATTTTAAGTTAGATTTGCTTTTTTTTTAGGCATTTTTTCGAATTTCATAGGTCTTAAAAATGTGAGTTCCATATCTATTGTGTGCCCTCAGCCTTCGAAAGAATCAGATTGAATATTGGCTTTGAGTTGTCACTTCTACCCAGCACAAGTATAGAAGTATTGTTCTTTACAAGAATATTTTAATTTATAAATTTCGTGTTTAAAACTTATTAACGCATAGAAAAAACTTTGAAAAAAATATATATATTTCAACTTACAAATATAAAAAAATTCTGTGCCAGCCCAAGAAACCGGGTCCACCATGAGCTATATTGTTTGTTTGTCCAGTGTGAACGTTGCCGAATGCATCATGTGTATTTGGGGGCAAAGCCTGATAAACAAAATATTAGCAGCATTCATATATACATTAAACAAGCCTGTAATAAAGACAATACCTAGATTATAGATGGCTAGCTTAGCCTATCTATCTATATATTTCATCCCATAGCTAGATTGTTTCAACCTTCCAACTCAACACCTTTATCAGTATTATAAGACACTGCACCCAATCACTCATCTATCTTTAAGACTGATCAAATCTATCAGTGGTATCTAAAAATGTGTTAGCAATAAAATCAAATGAACGTTAACTAAGATATAGATTAACTTTTCAATCGCACAACAGGTATAGAAGTGCAATGTCAAAATACGTTCGACTTTAACGGACATTTACTGTGGGACGTAAAGACATTCAGAACTTTGCGTTTATAATACAAAGATTAAAGTGTACATGTTTCCACCTTAATGAGCTTTATAAATCAGTATATATTATAGAATCCTATAAATAAATAATATTCAGATTGAAACCTGTTAAAAAAAAAACAATAAAGCTGTCTTAAAAGTTTTTTTAGCTTTCTGTTTTAGTCAGAATTCTTTGTTTTGGTTGAATATATTAATACTAGTCATCCCGTGTCGTAGCATACGCCGCCTTATCAATCAATCTAATTACTTTAATTTTTTTTTTTTAAATAAGCAATCAAACGAAATAACAGGCTGACATACATGATACGCAAAGTTGTACTTTGACCTATAATGTGCAGACTTTATGGTTACTATCTGGTACTTTCCAGCAACTTGTTTTTTATTTTATTGTTCACAGATTTTTAGTAAATTCTTTGGATGCTTTGATTTCCGATGAGCTGCCAGACTTAATTTTCACTTTACTGGTTAGATATATTTTAATGGTTTTTTTAAGATCAGGAATTTTTTCTTTGAATTGTAATTTTTTCATTCAGTTTCTAACAAACATGGTAATTTGCATTACTTTTTATTTTTGGTTCCCTTTGTGTCTGCCTCAATCCACCCCTTCCCCCGGCACACTATAGTGTTATTTTGATGTAACATTTTTTTTTCATTCAGGCCATGCCAGTCTCCATGTTATTTTTTTTTAGACTTGCTCAACACAGCTTAAGATTATTTTAGTATAAATTTTATCCTAAACTATTCAGTACAGACAAATGTTATTTAATATTTTTTGTAATGCGTACATACTTTGAAACAGTTTCCATTTGTTTGTAATGCGCCATACATAATTATAATTTACTTAATCTGGATTTTCCCCAAAACATCAGCACAGAGAAATCAAAACGAAAGATTTCACCATATCTAATATTTTATTTTTTACGGTACACTTCAGAGTTGAATGTGTTCTGTTGACCCACTTTTACCCCATTGGTAGCGCCGGCCCAGCCATAGTATTTCCACATCTTATCTATATTTATACACCATTTTTTTAAATTCTAAAATTGGAAATGAGTTTAATATTACTTTATTTTTCACACATAATTGTATTATTAAATGTGTTTTTTTTTCCTCATTTTCTGCGGTTAAACGGATACAGAATTTACCGCGACGGGGGATAAATGAAAATAGTTTCATATGAAGAGCGCATAAAAACAAGTTTACGACCAAACAATACTGTTTTAAAAATTACTGGAGCTGTCTAGACATGAAATAGTATTGTATAACCACCGCTGTGCTCTTATTGCTTAATATATTTCGCTAAATAAAAGGACAAAAAGTCATATTAGAAATTAAAATAATCTGGTTTTATGAAAGAAATCAGAAAACAACGCGAGTTGTCGAACGTAGTTCAACGCGTCTTGCTTACTTTGACGTATTCGAGAATTCCACAAACGCGACAAATCTATCTATCTATCTATCTATCTATCTATCTATCTATCTATCTATCTATCTATCTATCTATCTATCTATCTATCTATCTATCTATCTATCTATCTATCTATCTATCTATCTATCTATCTATCTATATATATATATATATATATATATATAATTGCGTCATACAGGCAGGCCGCCGTTGTCCCGCAAGTTTGGGCGAAGAAGATAATTATATATATATATATATATATATATATATATATATATATATATATATATATATATAGATTTACAACTATAAATGTCATCACGTTATTTCTTTAACACATGGTTAAAAAAAAACTAAGACCTTAAAGCTTTATGTAGAAAAGTCACACCAATATGACCTAATGACTCATTTATTGATCAATATGTATTTATCTGTAATGATGTATTTTTCTTATAGTTACTGATTGTCGTTAAAAAAAATTATTATGTCCCTATAATAATGAGATTTGTATCTGCTTATCCTACAAAAAAAGGTTTATGTAGTGCTCGTTATCATTCCCTACCTTAAATAGCCTGCCGAGATAGTCGTGAGGTGTAAGCGCAGTTCCATTGACCGGAATCTCGGGTTCGATCCCCACTGAGAGACCTGGAATTTATTTTAGGTCATTCCTAGGTCCACCCTGCTTAAAATCGGTACCTGACAATACTTCTGGAAGCCCGGTTATACAGCTGGTCCCTTACTTTTACCGTTATTGGAT
This sequence comes from Bulinus truncatus, assembly GCA_021962125.1. Classification (NCBI taxonomy): domain Eukaryota; kingdom Metazoa; phylum Mollusca; class Gastropoda; family Planorbidae; genus Bulinus; species Bulinus truncatus. The sequence goes on from JAGDYQ010000141.1 coordinate 1,961,887, forward strand.
TCGCCATATCCAATGCACTCTCAGTTATAATTTAAAACTCAGACAGTGGCGCAACAAAATGCCGACCCGTTTTAATTCTCTATAGGTTATAAAAGATAACATCTAGTATACGAACTTGAAGTCATAGGTAGGTGACTGAACACACAACCTTTGAAGAGATACATTTCAGCAGATCGAATTTCTTTTGTAATGTAATGCACGATAAGGTTCAATAGTTCTATTTAATAATGTGTTGAATTACAAATAGATTTACTGTGCAAGCATTGTGTATTTGGTATTTACCATATCCGTCTTAATTTTTTACATGCGCAGTGTACTCACCGTGTCTCTCTTCAGTGCATTGACTGCGTTGTGGTATCTTCTCCTCTCGTCTAATGTCAACATCCGGTACTCTTTACGTACACATGGAGGTAAAGCTTGGCGTTTAGATCTATGTTTACTTGAGTCATTCCAATAAACGCTGTCCAGAATCTCTTTGTAATATCTGACATTGTTTTGATAGAATACACAGTAATCTTGTCATTAATAGTCGATACTAATAGTTCCTAATTGTACTTAACCATTTCTAAATAACAAAAAATTAGATCTCATCAACTATTGATATTTCATTGACATTTTCATGACTGTTCATTAGCAATTAAAGATCACCCATTTCTATTTTCTAATTCATATCGAGGATCGTATAAATCATAAAACAAATCCGCCAAAAGTACAAAAGCGTTGCGACCAGGCTTGCGGAGCCGCCATAATTTTTTTCCGGCTCGGCTCCGGCTCCCACAAATATGACGGCTCAGGCTCCCGGGTCGGCTCCGGCTCCCGGGTCGGCTCCGGCTCCCTATTACGATAGTATCACACGAGACGAAATTTTGTGTAATTGCGCCACGCAAACATGCCGCTGAAAAAAAGTTATGCAAATTTTGCCGCGTTCACCCCCATAGTCAGAAACTTGAAAAATATACCCATTGTCAGTTTTACAAAAAACAAACTATTTCAGTGCATCCAGAATCATATCATTATTTTCGACCGAGGTTTCACTAGTCGCCATTTTCATAAGTAATAAAAAGTTATTTCAATGATCAAATTAGCAAATAGCAAAATGATACATTATTTAAAAATATTTTAAAGACTTCAGTATTTATATATATTATTTATTAATTCGAAGTGACTATTCGGACCCGGGTATCAATAAACTCCGATTTTTATTCGGACCCCCTCCCAAAAAGTCTGATTGTTATTCGGACCCGTGGCAAACATGCACTTGGATTAGCTATATATAAACTTTATTATTGTTTTTTGTTGTTTTTTTTAATAATTGTTTGAATTGTATGATTTAATCGTTACTCAATGGCTATGGTTCCGACTAAGCGAACACTGTATTATTATTTTTTGGGGTTCCGTCTCTAGTTTATATATAACTAAGCTAAGTGCATATTTGCCAGGGGTCCGAATAACAGTCGGATTTTATAGGGACCCGGGTCCGAATAGCCGCAGCCTTATAAATTTATCTACTCTATTTGAGATATTCTGTTTATAATAAAATTGTTAAATACATAAAGCGACCATAATGTTTTTAGTCTATTACAAATTCGCGATCAAATAATATACGAAACGACGCGTTCTATTTGTCGTCGTTGTAAAAATTTATTTTTAAATGATTGATACAATTATTCTATGAATTAAAATTGTTTAAACTTTATATATAACAAAATAACATGCCACTACTAAAATTTCGGAGGATAAACAAGGTTGAAAACGAACACAAAACGATTCCCCATTAAAGATTTCTTGTGTAGATGTGCGTGCATGCTATCATTTAAACGCTGTTACTGTTGTTGCGTTCGTAAAATATGACAACATTTCAAATTGTAGGAGGCAAACAAATAAACTAATTTGGAATTTTAAAGCTAAAAAATAAATTCTGCTGTAAACAAAAAAAAACATTTGGGAGCCGTGGAGCCGCCAGATTTTTTCGGCTCTGACTACGGCTCCAGCAAAAAGTAGCTGCTCCACAGCTCTTCGGCTCTGGCTCCGGCTCGGCTCCGTAAGCCTGGTTGCGACTCTGTAGACTCGGCCATGTTCAATCATTCAATCATTCGTGTTTAACCATAACTGGACAGCGTTGTAAGATGCTGTAAAGGAGAACCGCCAAAAACAACTCGCCGACCACCCGCCAGATAACTAAATTTGGGTGTGTTAAAATTAATTCCATTTTAAAATTTGAATGAGGTATTTTATTTTGTATGTACGTACTATAAAATCTTGTGCAATCAAAAAACGCCAGAACATGCTAAAATATTTGCAGGAGAGTCGCCAATCTTTCATTCTAACCACACTTCACAAACCCTACCCGAAATGACGCCAATGGCAGTAGACGGAGATCACCATATAAAAATATGTCTTCAATGATTTAGAATTTTTTGTAACATGTACACATTTTTATTTTCAAAAATTTCATTAAGAATGATTTGAATTCTGTAATTATTATTAAAAAATAAACATAAACATATCAAATTTCTCTCCCAGACAGAATCATTTAAAATGATTTCCTGACGACAAAATAATCTTTTGTTTATTAGGTTTGCAATTTACTTTAATTTTTTAATCTACGTACTTTGCAGTGGCGTTATTTATGTGTACGGTTCCGTTGACATAAGATGAATTCCGAATCAGATGTTCACAGAACCAACTGTACAGGCTGCCTACATATTCATCCACACCTGTTTCACGTACAAGATTGTAACATTGTTGAAGTTCATCTGGGATAGGGATTTGTTTAATTTTGCCATTAGTGAAATGTAGACAATTGATAAGTGTCAGAATCAATAGGGCAACACCAGAATTCATCCTTTCTAGTCAGTATAAATATATACCTAGGAAAGGAAGAAATTTCATTAAATTAACTAAAATATTTAATCATATATGAACATTCTACACTATGAGTTAATTAATTGATCTATTTAAACCACTAATTTGAAAGAATTTTTTTTTTGTATTAAACATTTAATTATCAAAGAAAAACCAATTATAATCTTAGACCTGAAAAATGATAACAAATATATCAGCATTCAATATAATATAAAAAAATAGATAAAAAAATATTATGTATTAAAGTTTGCATAATGAGTCTTCCCTCTGTATCTAATATAAGTTTATTGAACTGCTCTCCCCGCATAAACAAACAACAACAAGACAACAAACACACACATAGTTACAAATTGAATGTGTTTGTCTGTGTGTCGTCACAGTTAATGTGTAGGTTAGTCTCTAGGAAGACTCTGTATGTGTTTAAATAAACAAGCGTAATGCAATTAATTATTTTAACACTCACACCTCATCTATCTATCTATCTATCTATCTATCTATCTATCTATCTATCTATCTATCTATCTATCTATCTATCTATCTATCTATCTATCTATCTATCTATCTATCTATCTATCTATCTATCTATCTATCTCTCTATCTATCTATCTATCTATCTCTCTCGCTCTCTCTCTCTCTCTCTCTCTCTCTCTATATATATATATATATATATATATATATATATACATATAACGCAAATATTTATAACGCCAATATAACGCATTATTAGACCAATTACTGTTATTTTAATTATAATTTTTTTTTTCCGTTAATTTATTTTATCTTTCAATCATTTAGTCATGCCTTTGAATGTTATACGTAAATTATAGATGAAAACTTTGTCATAATACATTGGTGTGCTATAACAAATCGGTATACATAAGCAGCATAGATATTTATAACTTATCAAACAAACCTATGTACTACTCAAAGGCTTGAGCTTCATCAGAACAGAGGCTAGCTGTACTTGTCTCTATTATATATCAAACTTTTTTTTTAGATTGTTACATCGATCAAGAGACTAACTCAAGAATCAAATTTCATTGGCTATCTGTATAACATCACTTTCAACATTGTTTTCAAACAATGAATCTTTCATACACATGCTTTGTTCTACTCATCATAATAAAGTTACATTGATTAACATTTTGATCAAAGCAGCGTTCTGTTTTCTGTCTTTTTTACTGACTTTAGTTAGTTTTATTATACTGTACTTAAATTCATACCTTCTTTTAAAGTCAAGCGAGTATGCTTATTGATTAAGCTAATGTGACCAACTTGAGTTTATGTTACATATAGTTGTATCTTCCTTGTAGCATTGTTTTTTTTGTTTTGTCCCCGTTTTGTCTGTCTGTCTGTCTGTCTGTCTGTCCGTCATCACCCTAGATCTAAACAACCATAAGTCCTAGACCCATGATGTACATATCATTTTGTAGGTCTTGGCCTGCCATGTGTGCAGCAAAAGTCCATTTCGCGAACTGACCTCTGAGGGCCGTAAAAGGGGGCTTATAAAGTACAGTTTTTTACTATATAAGCTATATTAACAAAGGAGCGCCCTAGATCTCAGTACCCTAAGTCCTAGACCCATGATTTATATATTATTTTGTAGGTCTTGGCCTGCCATGTGTACATAAAAAGTGCCTTTTGCGATAGGACATCTGAGGGCCGAAAAAGGGGGCGTATTAAATACCGTTTTTTACTATATAAACTATATTAACAAAGGAGCGCCCTATATCTCAGCAACCATAAGTCCTAGACCCATGATGTATATATCATTTTGTAGGTCTTGGCCTGCCAGGTGTACATCAAAAGTCCATTTTGCGATCTGACATCTCAGCGCCAAAATATAAGACTTTCTTATGTACCGTTTTTGCTTATATTTTAAATATAAATAATAAAAGCTAATCAAAGGGGCGTAATCATTATTTATTTTTGTAATAGTTATTCTACATGACTACTTCCCTCTCTAAATTTATTAAAATCCATGCGCGTGGAGCAATATTTATGGCTGTAACCCGGAAAAAAATACGGATTTCGTCCGGCGTAACCGAAAATGCTCTAAAATGTCCTTTGTCCGAAACGGAAAAGACTTAAATTGCTTGTTTTTTATTGAAATTATTTATCTTTTAGGATGTTGTAAGAAAAAGAAGCAGCAAGTAATTAGATTTTTAATCATTTCATAACTTAAAAAAAAAACACAGAGGCGTACCTAGGGTGGGGTGAGGGGGTCCCAAATCGAAAGTCCCGCCGGGCCGCAGCTTGAGGGGAGACCCCCAAAATTACTTTAAGTACATAATCTAATGTCATGGTATCAAGCGTCTAAATGCAGAAGCCCAAAAGAGGTCAAGCCCCGGGCCCCCTAAATCACTGGCTTTACAGTAGTCGATCTCAATGCAAAGGCTATGCAGGGTACAACGTGTTTGTGTGAACTGGTGGCTGAATGGCTAAGCAACTTAGGTTATTCTTTTTATGCTGACTATCCAGGTACGATACCTCTCTTGGACATTTTTATTTTCAGAATATATTATTTTAGTTGTTTTAATGAAAAGTAACTAATTAGATCTCTTTGACATTTTTTTTTAATTGAAATAGTTTATCTTTTAGGATGTTGTAAGAAAAAGAAACAACAACTAATTAGGTTTTTAACTATTTCATAGCTTAAAATAAAAATAATTTTGAAAAAATGTATCAAATCTGAACACCGAGGCGTAACTAAGGTGGAGGTGGGTCCGAAATCGAAAGTCCCACTGGGCTCCAGCTTGAGGAAAGCCCCCAAATTTATTTTTTACATTAAATATTAAGTACATATCTCATGTCATGGTATCGAATGTCAAAATGCAGGGCCCCAAAATCCTAGGTTTGGTAATGGCTTTAAAAGTCTATCTTCCTGCTAAGTCTTTGCAGGGTACAGCTATTAATATAATAATAGAGGTCTGAGATCTGTGTTATATTGAAAGCGGAAAACAAGAATTCAAAATGGCATTTTGTCCGAGTAATGATTAGACACATGTTTTTTTTTTTAATCTACAGTTTTTAATATATTCTGCTGTTTTCAAACATGAAACCAAAAGGCCAAAATGTGGAGTAATTAAATTTTTGATGTATTTCTATAACGTGTCGCATCTTTAAATTGTAGAATTTTCACGCTACGGGGCTGTATCTAATCCAAATTCTAATGAATTTGTAATTATGGTGTTCTTTGACAAATCTAACACCAAGTGACATCTGCTCAACGCCAGAAATTATATTGTCTCGTCGGCAAGTATAGAAATCGCAACTGAATTATTTGCTTCACCAACAATGTCTTCACACAAAAGAGACCCACAAATTTCGATCATAGTGTTTTGTGTAGTTTCCGACCGGTCCACCGACAGAAATTTCGGGCCCCTGGGCAGGGCTGTCACGGGCCTCTCGTGCTGACAGTAATATTTTCAAAAGTTGATTGGCCAGCTCAGTCCGAGCTCCTAAAACTCGCCGGCCACTGGGCATTTGACCCCCTGCCCCCCTCTCGGCGGCACTGGTTGCCGAGATATACTTAGCACTACAAGAACAAATTGACAAATGATTACCTAGAACTTTATCTCCAGATTCATCACGAAACTCTAACAGGTCGTAAAAAATACCAGAATGTGATTCTTTTCCACGAAGTGCCAAATCATGCATGCCGCAAGAAAAAGATTGTAGAAAGGGAGGGACCCAGTTTGTTGTAATTTTCTTGAATTTGTCTTCTAAAATATTTCAACTGCTCATCTATAGAAACTGCTTTTGCTACCAATAGTGCAATAAAATCTTGAATCCTTAATAAGAGTCTTTGTGCCATTTGCTTTGCATGTGGCTACGTGCATCTTAGTTGAAATATTTTAATTTGGTGCATGGTTTGATGACAAATGCTCCCTGAACTCCTGGAATTACTTTTGTGAAAACAACATGCACAATTTGCAAAAGTCACCTTTTAACATTTGCAAGTATACAACTGTAAGGACAGTGAAAATAGAGAGATAGACATAGATAGATAGACAGTCATATTGTTAGATAGATAGACAGATAGATTGAGTGATAGATTGATAGACAGATAATTAAGTAGACAAACGAATTGCACGGACAGTGAAAATAGGTCAGGACTGATGATTAATAGCAGCAGCGTGTAGAGTTAGGTATTACGTAATAAGACAGGGGGGAAGACGAAGTCGGGGCGAAAGGGACAGCGTTGGTCAGTTGTAGGGACGCGGAGATATACAGGTCACGACAGAAAGAGAGGGGGGCAGTATAGTTTTTGTTAAGTTTGAAGAAGGTAGTTAATTAGGAAGAAACGAAGGGATGAGTAGGAACAGTAATATTGTATTGACGGAACTACAATTGATGTAGCAATTTATTGTGTAGAATCGATTTAATATTTGATGTTCACTCTTGGATATAAGTGCTTTAGATCATTCAATAAAGTGATTTTAATTAATAGAACGGAGTTTGTGAATTTGCATTAGTTGTGTGTAAAGAAAGAAAAGGAAAGAAAGTAATTAAATATAAGGAAGATAAAACAACACCATCGAGATACGTGAAACCCAACAATAGCCATCCCTGACAACAACCCACGATGAATAGTTTGATAACCAAGCATATCTAAAACCTCTGTTTCCACCATTGTCAGCTCAAAAAATCATATTTTTTCCAGGGGTCGAACAATCAAGGATCAGCAGCAATTTCAACTCGTTTGAAATGTCGTATGTCAAGACATACCTTCCAATATCCAATTTAGGAAATGAAGTGACAGCGACAATCAAATTAAAAATAGTTTCTTCAGTTGTGTCTTTCTGTTGAACTTGTACTGTTGTCCTCAATGCATATGATAATTCAGATACTGCAATCGCCCTAAAATCTTCTAATAACGGCTTTTCGGAATCCCGCGATTGCTCTACTTTTCGTTTTATTGAGCCTGTACATTTATTTTCCGATATCCATCTTTTCATATTAATTTAGGAAAAATTTAAAAATTCACTCAGTGGCAGACGATTATAAACTAACAAGAGTTTTAAGATTATAATAAAAACCTGAATGTCAAAAACATTTTTGAAGGACTAATCAAGCTACAGAAGGGCAAATTAAAGAAGAAAAATTAAAATCGGATCATGCTTGTGCTTGTAGTCAAAATGTTTCAATTTTCAAATACATTTATTTATGTCAAAATATACTTAACTTGGATTTAATTGAAAAATAAACCTGTATGGCATTGCCAGTTAAAATAAAAAAAACGTATTTTTCGACCCCCTCTGGAAAAATTCCTAGCCACGCCCATGCCTAAGGGGATATAACTCTATGCGTTGATTTTGCAGGGCACATCAAGTATATAAATTAAACCCGATTCTTGTGAACTTTTAATTGAAATGCTACGTAACTATCAATCCTATATTAAAAACTATATGCACACTTTAAAATACTACACAAATACATCGAGTCTGTAAATGAATACTATCAGTTTGGCGATCAAACATTCTGTGCTGTAGAAAAGATTTATAAAATCTGTTTAAAACTTTGAATTGTTAAGCGATGACAAACTTCAGATTAACACTGAATTTTTTTTTTGCCTGAACAGTTTAACGGTTAAATATTACACAGTACAGTGAACACGCCCCTTCACAAAAACATACATAGTGGTTAGGGTGACATAAGGGTGTTACTAGGTATATGACTTGAAAAACAAATTTTGTAATTTTACAAGTGGCGTGCCAGATTTTGATGAGCTTTTATATAAAAATAATAAATACAACAAAAAATCATCAATTTTGTTGAAAAAGTTCACCCATCAAAACATTTTTTAGTTTAAAAATAATCCTTTTGGCTCTTTTTACTGAAGTTTACTTTTACTCCAGTTGTTTACCATTAAAATTCTATTTCCTGTTCTCCATGTTAGATTTTACAATTATACTTGAGTTTGAATGATTATTTTAATTTTGCCTAATTTTATTCTTAAAAATGTCTTTAAAAAAGTCATCACTTTCCGTTGCTAAAAATAAGGACAAATGGGCGAGTAATTTGAAAAAAATTCAAAACACTCTTAAGAAAAGAAACAAAATTGGAATCGAGATCGAGCCATTGCTTTCACATTCTAGAATGCCAAAAGAGTGGATGACAATTGGTCGCTACATGGGTTTGGCCTCTATGGAAAAATCCATATTGAAAAGAGTTGCAACACTCAGGAAAGAAGTAGAGCTATTATGGAGCTTTTTAAATTTCCCAATACTGTCTTTGCGATCAGTGAGCAGAAAAATTGAAACTTTAATTTGAAGGTATGATGTTCATTTGAAAAAAACCTGTGGGTGACATACGGGAGCAGTTTGATAAGTTATTTGATGTCACAAACAAAACAGGTCAATGGTTATGTGCTGAGGACAAAAAACTTTACGAAATACAAATTCAAAGTGGAGGTAAGATGGGATATACTACAACTAAAATTGCTAGTCAAAGTACAATTCATCCATCAAAACGGAAAATCGTTTGCAAAATTAATGAGGTACAACAACAAAAAAGCGGTTTTGAAAGTTCCAGTGATTCAAGTGATAACGAGAATTATCAAAGTAGCTCTGACGGTGCTGATGCAATGCTGTCATCCACAGAAAGCTTGGGTCAAAGCACACATAAGAAACAATCACAGCAATCTACTTCTAGTGCAGTTTCATTAGTTCAATCTGGGAAACTACCAGCTCGAAGAGCAGCATTAGTGAGCAAAGTTTTGCATAAGTCCGGCGTAAAAATAGCAACTCCTTCTCAGTCAGGTGTCTATCGAGCTGTATTCAGAGAAGCAAGTAAACTAAAAGAAACATTAATAAATACTTGCGTAATAGCTTATGGAGTTTACATTTTGATGATAAAATTATTAAGAAAAAAGAACAACAAGTAGTTGTATTAAAAAATGAAGCAAAAGAAGTGAGGCTATCCGTCTTAGTTTTACCTGATGGTAAAGCTGCTACGATTGGATCTGCCATTCAAAAAATTCGAGATGAATATAACCTATGGTCAGCTATAAAGATGATAGTGTCAGACACTACAAATGTTAATACAGGGTCATAGTCTGGTGTTGTGGTGAAACTTCAGAAACGGTTTGTTCAACATGGTGAGTCTGCACCAGTCTTTATAGGTTGTCAGCACCATATACTTGATCGTGTTCTTAGACACGTGTGTGATGCCTTGTTCGGTGATTCAACTGAGTCTCCTAACATAAATTATCCATTTGTAAATAAGATACTTAAAGATTATGAAATGTTAAAAAAAGATATTGAAAGTAAAACAAAGAAATGTGCTCCAATTTTAGAAAAACAGGAAATAGGTTGGAGAGATGATATGAAATTTTTGCACCATCTAATTTGCGTTTTTAAGCATTTTAAGAATTCTCAACAAATGCCGAAAGTTAATTTTAGCGCACTGCCTGGCCTCAGCAATGCCCGATGGAACTCTGGAGCAATTTTTGCATTGTTGGCTTTCATACTATTGCCTGATGAACTAAAGAACCTTCAGAAATTGTGTGAATTTATATGTGGACATTGGAGTGATGCCTGGTTTAGTGATCATCATTACAAAGCTGAACAATATGAGCTTCTTTTCCATGCTGTTAATGATTATCCAAAAGGGTTGCGCTGTCTTCGAACTCATTGGTCTCAAAGTACATCTCCAATACTCACTCCACGTAGCAATATTTGTGCAGAAAGAGCAATAAAAGTTCTGCAAGATATTAATCCCCTTTGCCACTCAGCAGAGAAACTGAATTTACGTTTTATTTTTACAAATAAAAGTTTATGAAACAATACTTGAAATTATTAACAAATGTCAATTTTTCTAAAACTTCAAAATGTTTGGTGGGTGACATTTTTCAATTTTTTAAATAAATTTGATATGGTTTTGTGTTTCTACAATAAAAACTCATCTGTTGATGGTATGCCATACAAGTGTTGTTCTGAAGTCATATACCTATGTAACACTTTCGGTTTACTAAAATTCTAGGATAATTTTTTTTTTTTTTGTATACTCGCGGCAGATTAATACAATGACACAAACGGGAAACTGGTAAGAAAAATATGTTAGCTATTAAGTGTGACAGATGACTTCATAAACTTATTAGACCAGGGGTGGGCAAACTTTTTCTACGTAAGGCCCTCATTGAAAACTTGATTGCTATGGGCGGGCCGCAAATATATTTTGTCTACTTCAATTACAATTTACAACGTATGAAAATATGAATTACTGATAATAACTATGTATTTGTCATTTTATTTCACATTCAGCCTCTATTACACATACAAGTTACATTTTGAAAATACGAACTAAATCAGTTCTGTGATAATTTGGTAATACGACTTTACCATTCATATTAATTTAACTAAAGTTTATTGTTACCTGTCATAATAATTATGAAGACAAAGGAACTTCATTTACATATATGACCATAAAGTAAAATTATAATTATTGAAAAGATTTTAACTGTTCTCAATTTTGGATAATGTTTGTGAACTGTGGTACCAGTTTACTAGTTGTGATTTGCAGGACAGCATATAAATTGCAGTCAGCCAACAGCGATCTGTTCTTAGACTTGTTTATTTTCATACAAGAAAACGCTTGCTCACTAATGTATGTGAACCATATAGTGACAAACGCTGGCATCTAAACTTTTTTAGTTGTGGAAATGCCACTACTGGTAAACATCTTTAAAACTCCAGCAAAAGAACTGACTAGAACTTCTTCTTCAGGACATAATCTGCTTGTAGGTCAAGCAAATCTAACTAATATTCTCGAGCAATAAAACTGATTTAATACCCCCAGATTTGAATGAAGTAGTTGGAAATAAATTTTAAAAATACAATGAAAAAATTAAATAAAGAAAATTACCATAGACAGAATATCGCAACACGCATAAGGGCCGCATATTTTACCCTGGCGGGCCGCATGCGGCCCTCGGGCCGTAATTTGCCACCACTGACTTAGACTATTGCTTAAAATGATTGGCAAGATATTATTCTAAATCGATTTTTCAACACACTACACGAATCAATACTGATTGTAATCTTTATTTGAAATTCTCTGTCCAGAGATTTGTTTCATTCTATTGTTGTAATTTCTATATGTTATCGTTAGAAATAACTTTCTTTAATAGGATTTCTGACGCGGCAAACCGGTTGCATAGCGCTGATTTATAGACACTAATAATCTACATTTTGGTAATAATATAAGGGAAATAATCATGAATGGGGAATATCATATTTAAGTTATCTCCCTGCACCAGTTCTTCCTGATAAATTCAAGTTACAGGAGAAATATTAAAAACGTTAATCAGCTATAGTTAAAAGTCTCATTGTTTTCCTTATCATGAAACGAAGTGACAAAGTAAGTAAATTATAAAAAAAAATATAATAAAAAGGTCGTCCATTAGTTACTTCAACAAAGTAAGGGAGAGGTGAAAAAACTGTTGTTGACATAGTAAGGTGTGGGGTGGAGTTAGGAAATATTGACAATGTCTGGTTTTAGAATTAAAATAAGTTAGCCTAGACTATTTTTCATAGTGTCCATTGCTAGCATAGCAAGGTGTTGTGTGCCTTTCATACCAGCTTTATTGGTCGCACAATTTGAGTGTATGCCATGCCTACTGAGCGAGGGTGTGAACATGCCCAATCTGATTTTAGCATTAGCCCAGACTGGCCAGAACAGCAGGGCGTGTTGACTGCCGAACGATAAACAATTTTTCCTGCTGTCGCAGACATAGGAGTGTAGGTGTCATTTCCCAGCTCCGTTAGCCTTATATTGCAGTTTGCGAGAAAAAGCTTTACTGTGACAGAGTGTAAAGGTGTTGTGTGCTAACCATAGTCGTCACCACCACCAGCCGTAAATACCAGGGTCTCGCTATAACCTTATAACTATGGTGCCACCTCTGTCCGCCATCCAGTCACAGAAAACTGAAACTAGTGAAAAAGTCATAAAAAGTTCCTAATTTGCACCATTGTAATTTTAAAACAAGAACAAATTTAATTTATACATTTTTATATTCGGCTACTGGTAAATTAATTTCCTCGTTGAGCATCAGGGTTCATCCGGGTTAAAAGGTGGCAGACATGTTTGCCTCTCCAAAAGAATGGGTATGATTTAATATTATATATTTCCTGATTGTATTATTTCTTTCAGAAGTTAAACAATAGACTAAGTAGTTTTTTTCAGGGACTTGCTGATAAAGGAATTGTAAAGTGCCGTGGTACTGGGCTTTTTGGGGTGGAAAATACATTAATAAATGAAAATTAATAAATTAAAATACGTCAATGAAACAATAAAATGCTATTAAAATGTGAAAAGGGGTGTGTTAAGATCACTAACCCCACCAGTACCACAGCTACCACCACCCATACCACAGCTACCCCCACCCACACCACAGCTACCCCCACCCATACCACAGCTACCCCCACCCACACCACAGCTACTCCCCACCCACACCACAGCTACCCCCACCTATACCACACCTACTCCCACCCATACCACAGCTACCCCCACCTATACCACACCTACCCCAACCCACACCACAGCTACCCCCCACCCACACCACAGCTACTCCCCACCCACACCACACCTACCCCCCACCCACACCACAGCTACCCCCACCCATACCACAGCTACCCCCACACATACCACACCTACCCCCACCCATACCACACCTACCCCCACCCATACCACACCTACCCCCACCCATACCACAGCTACCCCCACCTATACCACAGCTACTCCCACCCATACCACAGCTACCCCCACCTATACCACACCTACCCCCACCCACACCACAGCTACCCCCACCCATACCACAGCTACCCCCGCCCACACCACAGCTACTCCCCACCCACACCACAGCTACCCCCACCTATACCACACCTACTCCCATCCATACCACAGCTACCCCCATCTATACCACACCTACCCCAACCCACACCACAGCTACCCCCCACCCACACCACAGCTACCCCCACCCACACCACAGCTACTTCCATATTATGTTCCCCTCATCCTTATCCGCACAAGGGCAGTAGTCAGCGGAGCGCGATCAAAGCGCTCGGGAGCTGGACAAAGGTACGATTACCCGCCCCTGGTCACCGAGCAGCAACAAAGCCCTACTGGACTCAGGTCAAACCTCCAAGTCAGGCTTTGATGTCCAAAACGCCCCTCCCCCCTATTCCCCACCCACCGTATTCGGGGACCAGAAGTCCATTGAAACGAACGAACCAGTTTTTAAGTTAGTTTTGGCAGTGTTGGATTGGAGTTTTGGCAGTGTTGGATTGGAGTTTTGGCAGTGTTGGATTGGAGTTTTGGCAGTGTTGGATTGGAGTTTTGGCAGTGTTGGATTGGAGTTTTGGCAGTGTTGGATTGGAGTTTTGGCAGTGTTGGATTGGAGTTTTGACAGAGAGTTAGTTTTGTAGATTGAGGGATTGAAATTGATGGAATTTTACTAAAAGTGCAGTCACGAGTAGCTGAAATAAAGTTCAACTAAATTTATATTGCACATCAATAAGTGTTTGAGTTTTATCTGTTTATATGACTGTGTGTTTCAAAATACACCAACCTTTATAGAATTATGCAGAAAGAGCTCGTAACTGGGTGAAATTTAAAACATGCCAGGTACCTCTGCATTAGTGGGAAGGTCAGAGTAGATGAGGTTTAGCCTTGTCCTGGCTCTGGGACCACGACTCTCAAGGGGGCACAACTAGTGCAATTCGTTGGAATTTATCAAACGTATAAGTCATTTCAAAAAGGATACACCATTCCCATAAACGCTATACGGAGGTTTTCTCACACAATTGGAATGATTTTGATGGAATAAACGAATAAAAATCTAGATAATTTAAACGGATACCCATTGTCCATAACTGTACCATTCAATTTTGATATTTTCTAATATTTCGCTCTATAAATGAAAATTTACTTCCTGACGTATAGTAACGAAAAAAAATACATTTAATAAAATAATTCACTGTACGTCTAATTTTTTTGACAATAAGCATTAGTACTTAAAAATATCAAAAATCATTCATTTAATAACGAATACATGTTTTTAACCTTTCCGAATAATTTGGTGTTCGGATAATTTCAAACTGTAGTCGGGAAGCGGTAACTAAGCTAATCATCATCAAACGAGTGTTCTCTTTTAATGTCCTCAGCAGCTCATTCTAAATATCTAAAAGCTATAATTAACTGTCTACCGCAATTCTCGATCAGTCCATCAAATTCTTTAATCACCTGCTGTAGGTACCGTTTGTTAACGTTAAACTTCTCTTTCTTTCTCTCTCTTTCTCCCTCTCTCTGTCTGTCTCTCTCTCTCTCTCTCTCTCTCTCTTTCTCTCTCTCTCTCTGTCTCTCTCTCTCTCTATCGTACTTGGATTGCCTATTTAGTCGCTACTCTATTAAAAATGATATTAACACAAATGGTGACATTTATACCGTATGCCTATCAAGTACTAATGTTTGATTTAAATACTATTCTATAATTAGACCTAATGATAAAGCTTTTAATTTATTCCTCCCACTTCGTACCACCATACAAAAATCAATTCCGTCAATATGATCACATTCAATTTATTTATTTTTTTTAATATATTAAACAATAAAATATGTAATTCATTCATCTCCTGCACCAGCGACTCGTAAACATTTTTTTTTTATGGTTTACAATTAACAAATGGGAATTTCTTACGATAGTCACATAGCACAGTTACATATACATTGTCGGCACGAATACTTGGACACTCGTTTTCAGCCTTATAGTCGACAACACTAGCCAGTGCTGAAATAATAAAGAAATATAATATTAGACCACAATATCTCTCTCTCTCTCCGTCTCTCTCTCTCTCTCTCTCTCTCTCTCTCTATTTATATGTATATGTGTGTGTGTGAATGTGTACAATGTTCTCCTTCAAAGATATTAAATGCTAGTATAGAGTTTAAGTAAAGAAAAGAAAAAGATGTTTAAGGAAATAGAAACGAATACTATTGTTTTAAAATGTATTCAACGTGAAGACTACCGCCCCTCAGCCCCCAAGATTGCGTGTGCTAGATCCATGGTCCCCCCGACCCCGGGGCCGTAAACCGGTACCGGTCTGTGGAACGAATTCTGCTGGGCCGCCCAAGAAATATTAAATTATTTCCTTTCAGTTTATTTATCTTTGGAATTGTGCGACTTTCCACGGACGATAAATAACACTGGTAAACAGTGATTTCGTTGCC
>JAGDYQ010000141.1:1978481-2101685 GCA_021962125.1 Bulinus truncatus
AAAAAATATGCACATTGCTTAAATTTTGCACATTAGGTATTTTATATGTTTTCTAGCATTTATTACATTTTCTAATTAAGAATCACACAATTTCAACTCTAGTTAATGGTAGCAATGAGGTAAATATAAGTATATTTAAACTTCATTTTATTCAACTATGTCATGCAAAAACTGCAAATTATTTGAGCCATGATTCGTCTGGATTTTTATGTTGGCCTAATACTGGAATTTTAAAAGCTCTTGGGGGACCTCTAAATGTTGTTCAAATGAGCTACAACTTCACCAATTAACTCATTGTACTCAAGAGACACATTTCAGGGGGGTGAGACACCAAAGATTTACAAAAAAAATTTTTCGAGCATTTTGGGACACCCTAATATATATATATATATAGTGGGACGGATGTCCGAGTGGTGTAGATACTCGACTGTCGACCTGAGAGTCCTGGGTTCGATCCTCGGTGAGGCCACCGTGAGGCCCATGGAATTTTTCCAGGTGAAATTTGGTACAAAGTCGTCCCACAAGTCCAACCAGCTTTACATGGGTACCTGACTTAAGTTGGGCAAGTAAAGGCGGCTGGGCGTTGTGCTAACCACACAATCCCTTCTTATGCCGAGGTTAAGAAAACAGATGAATTCTACACTTCATCTGCCCCGATGGCCCGCTAGGGCCAAGGAACTTTACTTATATATATATATTTATATATATATATATATATATATTACTTCAAAACAAGCAAATAACATTAGAACATAACTAAAATTAAAAAAAAAGACATGCTCAGAATATATTAAAAGATTAAGTTTAATTTTCAAATCATTATCATGTTGTGATTCCTAAACTTCTTCATTTAATCAATGTCATTGCCTTAAAGTCGAGCCGTAATAATATCTTCACACTAGGCGAGAATGTAAAATAGCCAACATAGAGTATCTTACTTTGTCTAAATAAATGTACTAAATCGAGGTAAAATAGTGTGGAACCTAATGAAATTAACAAATAAGGAAACAGGTAAAAATTTTCAGAAATAAAAACACACACGCACACACACGCACACACACACACACACACACGCACACAGTTGATTTATTGTTTGTTTCTTTGTATACCAGGATGTCCTCTTCCTGGAACAGAGATTTATCAAGTACAACGTTGTCCTCATTTGTTTAATGCTGTGACACGATGGTCGTAAGAGAAATTATTTGTGTTCACCCTACACATAACTGTAAAATGTAATCTCTTGTATTTGATTCCACTTATGAAATTTGATGGACTTTTTTTTTTTCATTTTCTTTCTCACTGCACTGTCTACGTGCTGTTGGCCTTTCAGGTCACATGGTGCTATACTTAGATATGTCGTCAAGTCGTCATTGCTATTTATAGCTCTAAAAAAAAACTACCACCATGTTTACATCCAGGTATCCAGGTAAATGTCCGAATGAAAAAAAAATGGCGTTGGTATAAGGAACAACACAATTAGTAAGCAATAAATATGTAACACACATGATGAATGAGTGTATTAAGTTGTTTACATAACTAAATAGAAAGAGTTGTGTGTGTGTGTGTGTGTGTGTGTATGTGTAAGTTCTATTTGATTCAAGCTAGGGGGGTCTCTAAAGCAGGGATGGGCGACCAATACGGCCAGTTGTTAAAGGGAAAAATCAGTTTATGAATCAACTAGATCAAAGGCCCGGTACCCGGACCGGCGAGTGATTCCTTATAATTAAGTTGTATCCCTTTGACCATCTTTACAACGTTACATAATTTGCGCACTACTTGGAATTCCCAAGACTATTTTTAGCCAATCAAGAGATAAATCCCCCTGAGTGAGACTAAAATTGTGGAATTCCCCAGTCTATTTTTAGCCGCGGAAGTTATACACACGCTTGTTCTCTCGCTTGCCAGGCTAGACGATTATGTATTAGATTTGTTTCCCTAAAGACAATGTGTCCGGGGTGGTTCATTTATTTTGTAGTGTTTTTCTGTTCTTGATTTTTAACCCCCCCCCCCATCCACCCCCCCTCTATCCACCATGTCAAGCTTTTTTTTTTACCTTTCCATTTCGCCGTCTGTCGCTCTTCATATACCTTCTTGCCCCCCCCCCCCCCCCATTACCATTCACTCTTAGACTGTGCCACACTTTGACGACACCCCTCTCCACACCCCTTTCATGAGTGAATGACACTTCAGACAAACGCCATAAAATTCATTTAGCTTTTCACACCGATGACTATTTTGCCCTTGAGGCCGCGGTTCCCCCCCCCCCCCTGCCAATCCCCCTAAAGTAACATTAACTGTGTACCCATTTGTATTGTTTATATAACCACTCTCAAGTGTCTTTAACATGTAATGCATAAAAAACACCCATTTTAGTTTTAATTATTGTTTCCTCTTAGGACTATTGAAGGATGGATGATTCTTAACTTTTATTAAACTTTCATCGATTTCTACAAAAGTGTATAATGTTTTAATCCAAATTAAATGCGCTAGTTATGAACAGAGCCCACACTTAATGTTTTCAATGAACAATATATTCGGGAGATGTCAGAAAAAAAAAGCAAAATAGAACAAAAATGTTTTTAACTAATAAAATATCACGCGTCTACGATAGAAAATCTTATAAACTTCAGAATTTCCTTCTGCTGATAGTAAAGAACGCATGAAATATGTTGCAGAAATCTATCATCATTACATAATAATATAATTTTAATAAATATAGATTAGCTTTAAATATATACAACTTGACTCCTGAATAAAATAAGTAAATGACCGAAAAAATTAAAAAATTAACCGAGTAAAATAGAAACAACAACAAACAAATAGCAATGTCTACAAACATTTAATTGTTTCAACTGATGGTGTGTCGCTGGAATACTACTTCAACTGATGGTGTGTCGCTGGAATACTACTTCAACTGATGGTGTATTGCTGAAATACTAATTCAACTGATGGTGTATTTCTGAAATACTACTTCAACTGATGGTGTATTGCTGAAATACTAATTCAACTGATGGTGTATTGCTGAAATACTAATTCAACTGATGGTGTATTGCTGAAATACTACTTCAACTGATGGTGTATTGCTGAAATACTAATTCAACTGATGGTGTATTGCTGAAATACTACTTCAACTGATGGTGTATTGCTGAAATACTAATTCAACTGATGGTGTATTGCTGAAATACTACTTCAACTGATGGTGTATTGCTGAAATACTAATTCAACTGATGGTGTATTGCTGAAATACTAGTTCAAATGATGTTGTATTGCTGAAATCCTTCTTCAACTGATGGTGTATTGCTAAAATCCTATTTCAACTGATGGTGTATTGCTAAAATCCTATTTCAACTGATAGTGTATCGCTAAAATCTTGCACTTTTTAATTGGCGTAAGGATATGTGTTGCTGTAGAAACAGTAGAATATGAAGTAGAAATGGTCCGACCTGAACTTGGGGCACTGATTATTGAAACTGTAGTCAAACACACTCATTACAGCTGTGGATACATAGAGGAGAGAATTAGAGTTGAATATTACATTAATATATCAATGACAGTTTCATAAAAAAAATATGGTATTTAGTTACCTTATAGTCATTAATTGATTTCATAGATTAATTTGTAGCAACTTATAATTTGAATAAAAACAAACAAACATGAATGTTCAAAGAGTCCAGACAGAATCTATATCAATGATTATGAATCAAGATTAAATCTCGTTATTACAGAGAGGTGTAATTATGTTTAATACTTTAGAGTAGATTTCAATTTTATTTACAAACCGTTAATATTTCTTGGAAATATATCAGGTCGATTCACAACAATCAAAAAATGTGTCAAGTACATATAATAACTCATTGATTAATGTAATAAAAATACGCAATGGACAACAATGTTTTAGTTTGTTTAATTGTTTTTTCCATCTGTAATCTTAATCCACAGATAATAATACAAGAAAAAAAACAACCACTAGCTCAATTGTCGAACTAATTGTCCATGGTTCTATCCATAGATATATAAGACTAGATCGCTTATGGGCTATGTAAACGTGTTATTTGGTCGGTGCTCGAATACAATGAGTATAACCAATATATTTTTACAAATTCTTTGCAACTATGATGACGTAGTACGCATATAAATCTTTAGTAACCGAAATTAATAGCAGAAGACATTTTGCATTGAAAAATTTTCTAATTTTTTTCAATTAACATTGAGTAAAATGCCCTCGGACATATCAGTAGATTTTAAAAGCGCCAACCTCTAGCATGAATGGGGATTTTTTTTTTATTAAAAGGAAGGAAATCTTTTTCGTTAAAAAATAAAGAACTGTACAGAATTGTACTCTTCTCTTTTTAAAGTTAGCGTCCGCAAATTTAAAACTTTTACGGTCTCTATTAAATAAGCATAACCGATCTAGTCTATATATCTACGGTTCTATACCTGGTGAGACAGTCGGGATTATTTCAATTTCAGTAGGTCTGGTGGCATATACCGCGCGACTGTCGAACTGTAGATCACAAGTTCTATCCCTGCTGAGACACTTGGGGTTGTTTCAGGTTCTGGTGATAGTTCTTAAAATCACAAAGTTTATAACTGATACATGGCATCATGTGGGCAAGTAAAGGCGGCCAGACATTCTCCTGGCACCACATTTCCTAAATATGCCACGGCTACAGAAACATTCTGTACTGTATCCACCCTGATTAGAAACATTCTGTACTGTATCCACCCTGATTAGAAACATTCTGTACTGTATCCACCCTGATTAGAAACATTCTGTACTGTATCCACCCTGATTACAAACATTTTGTACTGTATCCACCCTGATTAGAAACATTCTGTACTGTATCCACCCTGATTAGAAACATTCTGTACTGTATCCACCCTGATTAGAAACATTATGTACTGTATCCACCCTGATTAGAAACATTCTGTACTGTATCCACCCTGATTACAAACATTTTGTACTGTATCCACCCTGATTAGAAACATTCTGTACTGTATCCACCCTGATTAGAAACATTCTGTACTGTATCCACCCTGATTAGAAACATTATGTACTGTATCCACCCTGATTAGAAACATTCTATACTGTATCCACCCTGATTAGAAACATTCTGTACTGTTTCCACCCTGATTAGAAACATTCTGTACTGTATCCACCCTGATTATCTTGAAGCATTGGTTCTCAAAATTTGCTATTTAGAAGATGCAAAAGTAAAAGAAGCTAAAGCTAATTCCATTGTGTGTATTCTCGATCAATAGCTTCTTTTATTCCCCCACTTAGATTGAGTGGCGTAACAGGGTTGGTAATAGGGTTGGTAGTAGGGTTGGGAACAGGGTTAGTAATAGAGTTGGTAACAGGGTTGGTAATAGGGCTGGTAATAGGGTTGGTAAGAGGGTTGGTAACAGGGTTGGTAACAGGGTTGGTAATAGGGTTGCGTTCACTACGGGCGGCACTCACTTCGCCATGGACAGAGAGCGGGGCACTATGGGTTCGAAAATATGGTGACATCTCAGAATCTGCTTCGTGAGCCACTGACACTTGTTAGCTCACTGCTTGTAATCAGCTGGCGACAGTGGGTTGTGATCAACACTTTGAAAACCACTGTCTTAAGCTTTAAAGGAAATGATTTTTCGACCACTTATAAATTATTGATAAATGTCCTGATGTTTCAATAAACACGTGTGAGAATCAATAAACTGTCCATAAACTGTCCAATACACTGTCAAAATACTGTCCATAAACTGCCCAATACACTGTCAATATACTGTCCATAAACTGCCCAATACACTGTAAAATACTGTCCATAAACTGAGCAATACACTGTCAAAATACTGTTAATATACTGTCAATAAACGGTTAATATATAACATACTGTCAATATACTGTCATCAGGCAAAAAAACTAATTCGTAATTCCATCTTGACAAAATACTCTGGTATTTTTTAAAGAA
Organism: Bulinus truncatus; assembly: GCA_021962125.1. Classification (NCBI taxonomy): domain Eukaryota; kingdom Metazoa; phylum Mollusca; class Gastropoda; family Planorbidae; genus Bulinus; species Bulinus truncatus. Next base: position 1,984,436 of record JAGDYQ010000141.1, read on the forward strand.
GTCTGTTTATGACGTGACTTACATAACTACATTCATGATTAATAAGAAACGGATGTAAGAGCATGATTAAACACATGTTTGGATAAATACATCTCTCTATATTGTACGAGTGAAACATGTAGATGAAGTTGTAGTTGTATGAAGTTTAATCAAATAAACGAATTGTTCAGGTAAACAATTCTTAAACTGGGGGCATCGAAAAAAAAGGAAAGCCAGGTTGTATGATCGATGAATGCACAATAAATTTATTTCATTTCATTGATTTGAGTATAACTCTTATATTGGCTAAATTTACATAGCTCATAAATGTACCACTGGTGTAATTAAATAGTCATTTGTTGTTTCACAGGTGTAAAAAATGATAAGAGTAACTTGAGCCTATACATATGATAACTGCATCAGCAAGTATTTCCAGGTTATTGATTTTTGTGTAGCTATTTCACAGCTATATGTTGCATTAGGTAGTTAAAATGAAACTCACTACATGTTCAAGTTTTCAAATAAATGTTACCTACTCACCTTCATCAAAATTTCTACCAAACATGAGCGGTTTATCATTAGTTACGGCAATGGCCCCAGAGCACACTTTAAACTCATCAGTATTAGGATCTCTGCAGGTCACCTGACACACCCGTCCACATGAGTCGTGAGCACGAATTAAAGCTTTACTCACACCTGTTGAATAATGAAAGAATCGAAAAAAAAAAACAACTTTAATGTCTGTTTTAATTATGTGAATGAATCTTTGCCAGAACTTAATTTGTTCTTAACTTGTGTACACACTTCAGTTGAATCTTATTTAAATATAAAGGTTTGTTTAATATTTGTGTTATTAATATAGGTGGAACATTAAATAAGACGTTGTTTTTAAAAATGAATAAACTGTAAGTTAACATGACGAATCTGATCTGTTGAATAGTTTGAATAGAATAATTATAGAATAATTCTAATAAACAAAAGAAAAACAATGTTTTCCAAAACTTTAAATTTATTGAATATTTTTTTGTATAATCAATAAACTTGACTATTTATTTGACGTATAAAAATAGCTGTGTCTGTTAATATTGAATCAATTTAAAAAAAAAAAAGATTTACAAACATTTGAGCTTCAATGCAACGTTACTGGTAATTTTTGTAACTATATTTTTCAATCTCCAGTATAGTCTTAAATATGTAGGTAGCTTTACAAATCCCAGCATATATGATACTTTTGATGATCTAATTGATACATATGATATTCGCAAACAGTGTAAGCCTGGTGGGTCAAACTGTTAAAAATGTATTAACTGGCAGGCTGGTCTGTTCACAATGTATGACTTGTAGAATATATGCCTGTTTTAAAACTAGAAATCACATCTACTGCAGCACAGTGCTTCCTTGAAAGTCGTAAACAACATGCCAACTTTGAAATCAGTATTGCTTAACAAAAAAAAAATTTGCAAGTCTCGACTTTAATCATCCTTAGTCAAAATTGGGTCAAGGCAGTGACCTAGTTAAACTTTCTGTGAACCGCCTCTGCCCTAATGAAAATCATTGAAAGTAAACAAAATTTATACAATCATATTTGTCAACAAAACAAAAAAAAAAGATTTCTAGCCTCCTGGTTGTGGTCTCTTGACACCAACAAATCCCATAGAAACTGATGCTGTAAGTTTGTGGTCCACGATGGATGATTCCTTATAAAAACCAACATAGTCTATGCCTCTCGAATACACGAAAATCTGGCCAGCAAGAGTCTCTTGGTCACATCTGCTGTAAGTCTTTTGATTGCCTTGTTGTCTTCTTATGTACCTGATGGCATTTACATAAAAAAAATTAATAGCATGGCTTATGGCAAATAAAATAAAGGGTTTTTAGTATTGTGGGTAAGGCTACCATGGCTCTACAGTAAAGTAAATAAAATGTTTCGTTAGCTCATTGAGGCCTTCGGTGATGATGAAATGTTAATGTAGCCACGGTTCTTTATGGCTAGCACAGGGCCCAACGTTTAATATTTATTTATTTATGTAAGAAGCATTATAAGCCAGACTGGGCTATTCTGGATTAAAACGCTTCATACATTGTAAGTATTTAATTAACCCAGCAGTACTAAGAGATGTATCATCATGAGCGGGAACTAAACTTTAAGCCATAGCAGACGTCTGGAAATAATGTGACCTTTAAAATATCAAATAATGTGCGCCCCTCTAGCCTACTCACATCCCAAAAAAGTTTAAACCATATTATTGGGAAGTTCGTACCTCGAGAGCTCCATCAATTTACGTCTCTTGTAATTGGACATTGATTCCAATAAAATAGAGCCAATTAATAATAGTTATTGGGCTTATTACTATTACGGCTTTTACATCAAACTCTCAAAAGAATGCATTTTAAAATGTCAATAGTAATTGATCCGAAGTCAAATGCTCGGGCTTAATCATTTGTAAAGACGACCCTGAGATATTTAGTCAGACATCTGTATCAAACCGTACCATCTATCCTATTATCTATACACGACTCAGATCATTACGTGAATGATGCTGCTAGTACAAAACTCTATCAGGACTCACCTGTTGGTGTGAGTATATGCAGCTGGCGAATAAATGTCCCTTCGATAATCTAGGTGACCTGCCCTGACAGGGTAACTGTTGTAGTGCTGCAGTTTTGGAGGTCTGGTGCTGACCAGCTTGACCGGGATTATGGCCCATTGATTTGTGTCACAGTTGCCGTCTATACAGTAGTCGTTCTGAACAGGTTGTCCGTAGGGTGTCTCGCTGTCACATGACTCAGACGCACTGGATGTATTGGTAGATCGTTTCAACCGAGTTAAAGTTCTAATTGATGGCAGACATCTTCCAGTTGATAGATCACAGAATAAGTACCTAGGAAATAACATGTCAGTATTTTACAATTTTTATTTACTAAAATTTTATATGTAATAACTTTTCCACGTTGATAAATACATACATACACACACACAATTATTGTATATAATATATATATATATATATATATATATATATATATATTATTATAAACCACAAGCTTACAGCATATATATAATATTTAGATAAATATTAGCGAAGGAGGAAAATCAAATAAATATTAGCACTCATTGCAACAGTCGTATTGAAACACTCATTGCAACAGTCGTATTGAAACACTCATTGCAACAATCGTATTGAAACACTCATTGCAACAATCGTATTGGAACACTCATTGCAGAAATCGTATTGAAACACTCATTGCAACAATCGTATTGGAACACTCATTGCAACAATCGTATTGAAACGAGCTTTTCGGTGATTGTAGATGAGTTAAATATTTTTTGTTAAGCTACTTTTTACCAGTTAGCACACTATCAACATATTTCGTCTATATCTTGCGTAAAAATGAGATAATTAACTCTCAGATCCTAAAAAATAAAAAAAAACATTAATGGTACAGTTTTTGTAGCCCTAGTCCCACCCTAGTCGAGCTTGCAATGGCAATGGAGACACCGAAGACACAAGCAAATGACTAGCGCAATGTTTACTTTTCTCCAAAATAATTTCATTGTAGACTTTGAAGCTTTAAGCAGGACATGACAAATTTCCCAGGTCTATCAACGAATATTAAAGAACTAAAGTCATGTACACATGGAATTTTGAACCAGGACGTGACCGGGTATTTCAGAGATTATATTAGAGTGAAATGTTTTATTAAAATTAATTATCGGAATGTGTTGAATGATTTGATTTACCTGTTACCACAAGAAGTATCAATGGCTGAACATGTAGGAACTGGTTTATAAGAAACTTGACTGGCTAAACTCTCCGAATAACCATCAGCCTGAGTGTAATTAGTGAAACCGGTAGTAGCTGTAGCCATATGTCTTGGATTGCCAACCTGTAATTATCAATTTAGAATTTATATTCACACATTGCTAATAACCCTTTAATACTACAATGTTATATAGCTTATAGTCATATATTTTTTTATTAAATCTACTAGTTATCAAAGGCCCGGTACCCGGACCGGCGAGTAGGCACACAGTTGGAGTTGAAAATGGTGATATATATTTTAGCGCGTTAACAATCAGTCTATATCAGAGGTGTGCGGATCTTGAAATTTAGCGTCCGCGTCCGTCCGCGGATTTCTATCAATGATCCGCGTCCGCGTCCGCAGAATCTTACAACATTGGTCCGCAGTCAGTCCGCATTGCTAAAATTTAGCTGTTTAAATGACTTGAAATTTTTTATGGTAACGCTAAAGAAGATCCGCGTCTGTCCGCGAGTCCGCAACTTAACCATACGAAGCACCCGCTGTCAGTCCGCTGATTCGGAAAAGTCTGCGGATCTGCGTCCGCAAGCGGACGCGTCCGCTGTCCGCTCATCTCTGGTCTATATACTTGCAGTGGCCCCAAGGACATGAACAGATTATTGTAGCCAAAATACATTTGAAAATATGGACACCTAATAATACATCAAATAAAATTCATATGTTAAATAGTTCCTCCCAAAAAAAATAATCCTCACTATGGGTAGACATAAACAACAACTCTTAAAATCATATTCCTTCATAATATTTTAATGGACTCCTTTCCAAACAGTTATTCATTTAATGTTTTATGATCTTCAACATGGCGTATTTAAAAAAAAAAGAGAGACGTGAGTGAGTGCTTGTGTTAAGCAAAACGCTACATGTTTACCAGGTGGTTTATTTACTGTTTTACATTGTAGCATAGTACAATTAACTAAGAAAAATTGCCGACCCGGCAGTGCAGAACCTAGGAATTTACGGGCCCTGTGGCTTGGCCTCTTTGGGGGCTGCCCCTGCATTTTGGCATGAGATAATTTTTTGACGCTTTTCAAGCTTGGTCCCGAGAAGAAAGAATCGTTGTGTAGCTTTAGCTGACCTTCAATTAAAAACATAGTATTCCATCAATGCAGTTGAGGCCGCAGACGCAGAAAACATTAGGCCTCTTAAAAAAGAAAGACATATCAAAGCTTTCAACATTATAGTCCTGTGAAGCCAATGCCGAACCAAGGGATTTTAGGCATCTTCGGGAGCCACTACATTTTGACATGAGATAATGTACTTAATATTTAGTTTAAAAAATATTTTGGGGGCCCTCCTGAAACTGGGCCCCCTCCATACACCCTCTGTGTGAAGCCCCCATCATAAATGATTAGTTTGCATTGTAAACGTTGTGTACGGTGCTGCTCAAAATCAACCCTTATTCATTTCATTCATGTGACGTAATAGTCAAAAAATAAAAAAAAAGTGACGTATATAAGGTTAGTAATAAAGGGAAATAATTGTACATTAGAAATAGACATATTTTAGAAATAATAACAATTTAAACAATATAAATATTACATTATATTTAGCTATCCATAATTTTGGTTTAAAATTGAGATTGTGGAACATAACACAGAATATTAATTGAACGATTTCTGTAAATATTTCTTTTACGATCGCTTCTCATTTATTAACAAATTGAACACCATAGATTTATTACGTTACTATGAGATATAGATAGGCCTTTGGAACCACTTTAGCTTACAAATTTGTTTCGGAGAGTATCACAGAATATTTGGCACTTTTTTTTTTTTTTTTTTTACGCCGCCATTGCCAGCATGGTAGGGTGTAGTGTGCCTACCACACCAACACTGTTGGCGGCGCTGATGCACGTCTGCCATGCGTACAGAGCGGCGGGGTGAGTGTGCCCGCTATCATCTGCAGGGATGGCAGAAAGATGGGTTTTAATCCTTGCCCAAACCGGCCAGACCAGCAGGGTGTGTGTACTGCCGGACGACCAGAATGGCAAGGAAAGGGGTTTTTCCTGCCACTCGGACAGAGGGGAGGGTGTAGTGTGCCTGTACCCTCAGCCGGAAATGGCAAGCTGCGCAGGTGTGCTTGAGTGGGACGGAGTGGAAGGGTGTTGTGTGCCGACCACATCCGTCACCACCGCCAGCTGTGAATACTGCGGTCTCGGATAGTCCTCATTGACCACAGTACCACCACCCTCGCAAGTAATGGTTTTTTTTCCTGACTAGAGAACCCCTATGATCCATCCCCCGTGGATCATGGTATGTCTCTCAGACCAGGAAGGAGAGATCACAAAATATCATGCCAAATATTCTGTGATACTTACAAATTTGTTTCGGAGAGTATCACAGAATATTTGGCACGATTTTGTGTTACTTCTCCTAAGATCGCTCTTGCCCTTTGGTAATGATTGAGGCGGTCGAAAACAGTAACACATTGTGATTGCCATTTGTCATTCACGATCTTACCTCCTGTATGTTAGTGTACGGTGTTTTGTCGCCTCGGCACTAAACATACGGCTGGTCCAATGTCAATTCTGGCAGCCATGTAGGAGACTTTTTACTCGGCTGGCCAGTTGGTAGCCGGATTATGCATGTCAAGAAAAAAACAGTAAAAGTTTCTGCCATCTTTGAATTGTCTATGCCGCCATCTTGGATGAATTGTTTATGCCGCCATGTTGGATGACAGACGGAAGTAGCGATGACAGACGGAAACCAGAACATATGATGTAAAATTTGTATTATAGATTGTCCTACATTGCTATTTACAAGTGCAAAATATGTATGCATGTCTTCTTAGGCTAGCATGTCTGATTAAAGGGACACCCCCCCCACCGAATCTCTTGAAGACCAGACGATAAATAAAAAAATCTCAACATGGCTACCGTTCAAAATTTGTATATGGATGCCGATAATGACGTCACACTTTCTAATTAAGTTTGTGTATATGTTTCTGTTAGCGCTAAGAAGCCACCTACCACATATAGTCAATAGGTGGCTTTTAGAAATGTTCAAAAACAATATCCAATTCAACATGGCTGACGTTGTCGACCGCTATGACAGTCACCAGTAGAATTTAAAAAGTAAACATGCTAATTTAAAAAGTAAACATGCTAATTCTTTGTAATCTCTAAGGAATGGGTCTTCCAATGTTCAGCCTTCCATTTTTTTGAGAAGTTGGAGAATCAGTGATGAGTGAGTTAGTGAGTCAGTATATCAGTAGGACAATGTCTTTTATTACTATAGATTCAAAGTGAAGCGATTAAACGGATGTTATTTAAATGAATTAAGGTAAGACATAGAAAACTGTCAGAAATCCGTAGGAAAACTGCAAAAAATACAAATACATTTAACGTGGACTTACAACAGTTGGGTATGCGGCTGGATCCGCTCCAGATATACGAAGCTGATCTCTAAACATTTGAAAGATATAATCAACAAAACAGTGGAGTAGAAAGAAGGCCGGGTCATTGGGGGACGTGTTCAGCCGGCTCATGGCCCCACCAATATACACATGGACTGCCCCATGGAGCTGCTCAATGTCGTACATCGGGTCAGTCGTTCTTGATGCCACAATGTCCTCATACCTGGCCAGCAGAGTATTACAATGAGTCATTCTTGATACTATTTTTTAAATACTGTATCAATACTATCAGTGATAACAAACACACTAACAAATATGGAGAATGATAGCTAAAATATTTACTGCTCTTTTATATGTAGTTTATATGTTACGGCCAGGGGCGAGGCGCAGGCCCGTAGCCAGGTCAAAGTAAGCAGGGGGCACCAATACCCAGCAAGGGGGCAGTTTATCTCATTTTAGTGACTTTTTCTTTATTTTTTCCTCTTTTTCTTTTTTAAGCGGGGGGGGGGCACTCCACACCTAGCGGGGGGGGGGGGGCACGGCCCTCTAGTGCCCCCCCCCTTGGCTACGGGGCTGGCAAGGCGTGAGTGTCGCCGGTCTAACTTTTAGAGAAAAATAGATTGCTGTTATTATAGCTATATACAAAGCACAAACGAACAAAGTTCTATATATTTGTATAAAGTATTGGACTAACAACATATACAATTTATATAAATACATTTTATATATATATTTAAACTTATAATCATTTTATTATGAATGATTATGCTAACTGTATTCAATGCAAACAGGACCATTATATAGCTATAAAATGGTCTTGTGTGTATTGAATATAGGTTGCATAATCATTCATAATAAAATGACTACAAGTATAAATATATATAACATCAGTTATATATAAATCGTATATATTATTAGCCCAATACTTTAATCAAATATATAGATCTTTGTTCGTTTGTGCTTTGTATATAGCTATAATAACAGCAATCAATTTATCTCTAAGAGTTAGACCGGCAACACTCACGCCTCGTTCCTGGTTACGGCCAATGTATTCTATGATAAGTTAGCATCAGCCAAATAAGAGTATACAGTGTTGTAGAGACAGGCGCATACAAAAGCAATAGTCATTTGACTTAGTACAATAATCGTTTTTATTAATGCCTTGAATAAGTAATTTTTTCAACTTATTTTCTACTTATTTTATGGTTACAGAAATTCTTGTTTCACAATAAAAATATTCGAATAAGAACATGAAACAATTTCTAACCGTTTATACAACATTGTCAAAATCGAAAATAGATTTTTACATTCGACATAAATGTAGATGAATGATATAAATTAAAATTTTTATAAATGTGTTGCATTTATAACTAGATGAAGTAATTCGTCATATATAACATGTAACACTCTGTATATTAAATAATAGATCCTATCAAATACAGAATAAGGAAATAAATAATTCAAACATCTACACTACAGTATAATAAATGTTTCGTTAACATATTAAAAATAGGATTTATGTCCTAAATTTTTTGGGTTTGGGATAAAAAAAATATAATTCCTTGAGGCTGATGGTATTTGTTGTTGTGATTTTCATCAGGGGCGGAGCATGGTCTGTGGGGGGCCCTGTTACATAAGTAATGCTTAGAATAATACTGCGCAAAAACAAGTGTATGAGGTTGGGCTCTACATAAGTAAAGTTAATATTTGTGAGGCCCCGTAATATTTATAGCTACACCTGCTGAGCCAGCCGCTAAGTCTTCCTCTGTAAATCCTTACCTTCTTCTTGATAAAACATTCCTTATTTCTGACTGACTTAACAAATCTCCATCAACGCCGGCATTCCTGATAAGCTGACCTCCAGACTGATATGTCCAGTAAGCAAAAGGACCTCTGACCACAGCGCCACGTGGTGTACCCAGGAATTCTTCTGACCAGATAGAGGACATATACGGATTGTAGAGGTCGTAGTCAAGGGTCGTGTCCCAGTACGGCAGACAGATACTGGGGTCTACTTCCCGTAGAGCCGTCTCGTAGCTGAAACAGTGGTTTGATTTCTTCATTTGAACATTGCCATTTTATTATGTTACAACACAAGCCAAAATAACACGATCTGATAACTAAACAAATGCAGTCAATAGACTTAAAGCTTTCAAGGTAGGGATGTGTGGCGTGTACAATTTGCCCTCACCCAGTTCATCACCGGGTCAAGGTTCCAGCCGCCATATTGAATCGTTTCGTTGACGTTGCCTTCCCCCCAATCGTTTCACTGACGTTCTTTCCCCCCCCCCCCCAAACGTTTCGGTGACAGACATCGTCGTTTTCACCCCCCCCCCCCCCATAAACGTTGCACCAACATATTCGCCCCAACCTTATAAAAGACGTGAATAGTAGTAGTTGAGTTAGTAAGGCGCTGACAGTCATAGTGTAGATAGTTCTAAGATTCTAAGAGTTAGTTGTAAACTTGTAGTGACATTTGTTTAAGTAGACATCATTAGACAAAGGACTTATATTGTATATACATATATATTCACCTATGTTTAGAAGCAATTAAAGTTAGATCTGTTGTGTTCATATACCAAGCCTTGGCGTTGATATATTTATTAGTTAGAAAAGTTAACGTTACATATTTGAAAATAATAACGTAACATTTGGCGAGCCTGCCCTCAATATATAAACTCTGACGTAACAGGATGGAATATTACATCTAAGGTCACTTTAAATCTTGTAAACCTTTTCTAAATTTACTTTAGACCATAATAAGGTCATATATTAATTTGTGTTAACCTAATACAAGGATTAATTTTTTTGTTTCTATCTACATCTTGTTTTTTTATCTAAAAATGTGTGTATGTCCATCAATTAGTGTAACTGCCTGTATGTATATATGTCCTAAGTCTGCATGCATGTATGTATGTATGTTTTCATGTATTTCTGTGTATATCTCGAATTGTAATATGTATTTGACATACTTTGTAATAATTTAGTGTAGCAAATAAATCCAGATAGATGTATGTATCTACTGATAGATATGATTCATACTTCCAAACATAAATCCAAACATAAATCCAAACATAAATCCAAACATAAATCCAAACATAAATCCAAACATAAATCCAAACATAAATCCAAACATAAATACAAACATAAATACAAACATAAATACAAACATAAAATTACATTAACAAGTAAATTCTGTGCCAGCCTAGAAATCCTGCCCCTCCATGAGCTATTCTGTTAATTTCTCCAGTGTGAATGTTGGCGATGGCTTCGTATTTGTTTGGATACACTGACTGCAATAACAGTGAAAACAACTGATTCAAATAAGAAGACATAAGCTTGTTGAAACAACTGATTCAAATAATACGACTATCAGCTTGTAGAAACAGCTGATTCAAATAATACGACTATCAGCTTGTAGAAACAGCTGATGCATACTAATAAGATTATCAGCTTGTAGAAACAACTGATGCATACTAATAAACATAAGTATTTTAATTGTGTTGAAATATCGTTTGATCCTAAAAATTATAAGTTTGAATTTTGCCGTAACCCTCCCGATATTCTCTGAGACCCACTCGTGACTCACACCTTCATTACCACTTCCATTGACTAAATAAAATACTAGTTGTTTAATTATTAGATGTTAGGGACCAATCTTACCTGTTAGTCGTTCAATGAGTACTTTGACCAGTGACATAAAATTATAAATTAAAAAATATATCGGATGTAAATAAAAATATAAACTGATATATAAGCCCCGGGTTGGGGCAGACATTTAAAACGTCCCTGTAGGTAAAAATCCCTTTTAGCTATCTTTAAATTTTAGGTTTAGATCAAAGTTAGACTTATATGATATTGACAACAATAAACTAGTCCAGCCATCATTGGTACATTCACTAAACTTAATATAAATATAAATTATTGTTTAAACATATCACTATTTGGTACATGTTGACAGAAAGTGTTTGTATCAGTCAAATTTACATGTAAACACTGGACTGTTTATTTCCTAGTCTTACCGTGTCTCTCTTGAGTGCGTTGATAGCGTTGTGGTACCGTCTCCTCTCGTCCAGGGTCAGCATGCGGTACTCCTGTCTGACACATCTTTCTGTGGCTTGTCGCTTCTTTCGAGAATTAGTCTTAGTGTCTTTCAGTGTCGCTTCATATAAATTGTTGATGTACCTGAAACATTCATTCATATATACAAACGAAAACGTACAATAGATATACTCAAATGTGAAGAATGAAGTGATTAAAAAAGTGGACTTATTCCATACCACTTTTTTATTGCACGTTACCATAATATATATCCGTTAGTTTCAAAGAATATTTTTTTAGGGTAAATTAAATTTTAATAGATGTGAAAAAAAAGTCACGGATAATAACACATTATATGTGGGAGTTAAATATTTCATATTTGAAAAGTTACAGTTTAGAAATGTTTCCATTTGAAATGTCCATATTAAAATTATCTCCATTTCAGATGTTCATTTTAAATACATTAGCTATATGAAATGCATCGGGGACGAATCAGGAAGCCATTGAATGTGTCGACCTGAAGGTCTTTACCAATTGTTTTAAGTGTCACACCAGAAATTTACTTTAAACAAAAACAAAACAAAACAACATAACCGATACTAATTTCTTTTAAATTTTGATAATTAATTAATTGCAGAATTCACAGAAGTAGTAAATGGTTAGTAAAAAAACCAATAATAGTAATTAGAAATATCAAATATGGCTAATTTAAATATCTAGCCTCACAATTAATAAAAGCTGTTAACCTGTTTTAGCAATATAAAAAGAAAACCGGAACTTCAATTATTTCATTAAATAATTCAAAAGCAATTTTAGTCACTGAAAACAAATATAGTGCGCTATGACCTTGAGAAAAAAGCAAACGAACAAAAAAAAAAAACTGGCAAATAAACAAACAAACAAATCACACAAACAAACTCACTCATTCACTCACTCACTCACAAACTCACTCATTCTCCAGAGATTTGTTGAATGATGGCAGGGAATAATTCATGATGGCGTGTTCACAAAACCAGCTGTAAATACTTCCAATGTAACTGTCAACTTTAACTTGTTTGACTCGATTGTAACATTCTTGTAAGTGGGCTGGGATTGGAATTTCCACTATCTTCTGGTCAGTGATTTGCAGGATCGACAACAGAACCAAACAGAACAATGCAACATAAATCCGCATGCCTACAGACATTGTGTTGATTATATCCTGTAAAATAATGCATGTTAGAATATTTAAACATTTTTTAAAAATAATAGCTAAAAATAAATCTTTAATAATATTGTTTTTTAAATCCTGAAAATGCGTAAAATGAAAGTGTGCACAATACATTAAAGTGGGTAGGGGTGAAATGTCTTCCACCATGTAGAAGTTAATCTCAGTCGATGAATTCCTAAGGTCTATGTGCTTAGATCATTCACATAATTAGAGAAATTATTAGCCAAATGGTGAGTGCTGAATTGTATCTTTTGTATACAGTCGATTCCGCTTAATTGGGACACATCGGGACCGAGTCTTTTTGTCCCAATTAAGCGGCTGTCCCAATTAAACATACACATTTACTATTGGCTTCTTGGTTTGGTTCCTTTGAGATTTGTCCCCAATAAGCGGCTGTCCCACTTAAGCGGTGTCCCAATTAAGCGGAATCCACTGTATATGAAATGACACTATTTCAACGTTAAAATAGTATTGACTATTCATGTCTTTCGAAGTCTTTTCATTGCCAGCATTGGTTAATTCATGTTGCTCTTTTATTTCTAGTACATTTTGATATTTTTTTTTCAATTATATTTTTTTTACTATAATGTATAGGTTGCTCAAAATAGTTGTCGTAAACTGTGTCCCACAGCCCTTCACCCTACTCTCCTTCCTCACTCTTCTCAACCAACGCATGTAATCTTCGAGTAAGAAGCAAAAACTATCAAATATAACATACAATCGTATCTAGAACCAATTTTTTTTTCTAAATAGATATACGTCACCTAATTGTTTATTCAATCACTGCACTAATATCCAAATAAGTTAACATTCACATAAATCGAACTAATTTGCTTATTCGTTAGAAATTAAAAGATATTCTAATAACTTGACATGTGAATATTTGATAAAATTTTGACTTTTTATGTCCTTTGCTTATGGAAATGCTACACAGAGTTAAAAGTAAAGATTATAGTAAATACATCCGCACTTAGTTCTGTTTTAAAGTAAAGATTATAGTAAATACATCCGCACTTAGTTCTGTATTAAAGTAAAGATTAAAGTAAATACATCCGCACTTAGTTCTGTTTTAAAGTAAAGATTATAGTAAATACATCCACACTTAGTTCTGTATTAAAGTAAAGATTATAGTAAATGCATCCGCACTTAGTTCTGTTTTAAAGTAAAGATTATAGTAAATGCATCCGCACTTAGTTCTGTATTAAACTAAAGATTATAGTAAATACATCCATCCACTCTTAGTTCTGTTTTAAAGTAAAGATTATAGTAAATACATCCGCACTTAGTTCTGTTTTAAAGTAAAGATTATAGTAAATACATCCGCACTTAGTTCTGTTTTAAAGTAAAGATTATAGTAAATACATCCGCACTTAGTTCTGTTTTAAAGTAAAGATTATAGTAAATACATCCGCACTTAGTTCTGTTGGACAATGACTACTTCAATTAAATAATTAAAAAAAATATTCTGGAAAAAAAATCATGAAGTGATTAACTGACCTGAATATGGATGAAGTATTGTTGACATTAATTGTTTATATGTCGTCTATGTACTTGTATTGTACTTAAAATGATGTCAATATATATTTGGGAGACGCTATTATTGAAGACTTTGCCATTCAATGCGTATTTTGTTTCATTACTGTAACGTAATCCATCTCTTCAATCTTTGTTTTGAAAAATATGCAACTCTTCTATAGTTAAGGTGTATTTAAAGATGAACATCAGCTCAAGTATCATTTTTGACACCATTTGCTTTATTTCCTTTCTCGTCTTTTATATCCAGTGGCGTATCCCTGGGCGGTACATAACTTTTGCAAAAAGTCAGCAGGCGGCATCTACCGGACTTGACTATATTTTGAAGCGGCTGGGCATTTCAGTCCGCCCCGGGCGACATTACCGCAAGGAACCCCCCCCCCCCCATTTAAAATGACCGTTTTCTTTATGTAATGTAATTATAAAATATTCTTCCAACAATGCATTTGTGTTTGCTGTATGTCCGTTATTTTGTACGGACTGGCATTGTTTCCCGTTGAGCCTAAAGAAAGGAGTAGTGCAACCCAAAATATTCCATGGAATGTCCTTATTGGAATCTCTCTATACAACTATGGATCCAGTATTGATATGACTGTCAACCCACCCGTCTGTCTGATGTCAGTCTATATATTTTCCTACATGACCATAATGTCATCTATTTTTTTATCAATATATTTATAATATATTATACACACACACACACGCACACACACACACACATATATATATATATATATATATTTATATATATATATATATGACTTCAACAATGCGCATGCATGTGTCTTTTGAACCGTTTTTTTATATCTAATACGAATTATAATTGATGCGTTTAAAGCCACTCTTACAAAAGCCACTATATGGGCTGGCTGTTAGGTCTCTAAACACTTCATCGAGCAAAGTTCCTTTGGCCCTTGGAAGTCGTCTGGGAAGATGACATATTTCTGTAGCCAGGGCATAATAAATAAACATTTATGCAAGAAGTGTTTCAGTCATCTTATCCTTACCAAAGTTGTGACTTTGACTAGTTTGTCTTAAAATGATTCAGTTAGGAACAGCTGAAGTACAAATAATTTATAGGTTGGCTTTTTTTTTTTTCAAAACAGTGTGGTACCCTTATATATTTATGGTCAGTATGGTACATCTATTCATTATTCGCCAAACAGTGTAGTACACTCATTTCTAGTGGAAAAGCCTGCTAAAGCTGGCTGAACGAAATCCGACAGAATGGATAACAAAGAAATATACGAAATACTGCAATAGAAAAGAACATGTGGCCTTCATTGCCATGAACACAATACGATATGAACAGAAATAACAAAGAAATGTACGAAATACTGCAATAGAAAAGAACATTTATCTTTTATTGCCATGAACACAATACATATCATAGATTTCCGTGTACACCACATTTTTAGTGTACAGACCATTGGCCACATTTGAAATGTACGGATCATTAGCCTGAAGGAGACACACGGTTACACGCACACAAACGGCGATTATGTGATAGATTCCCCAAACAGTGTGGTACACATATGCATTATTCGCCATACAATGTGATACACCTATGCATTTTTGGCCAAACAATGTGGAACATTTATGCATTTTTTACCACTGCGGTACACCTATGCATTATTGGCCAAACAATGTGGAACATTTATGCATTTTTTACCACAGTGGTACACCTATGCATTATTGGCCAGTGTGGTACACTTATGCATTTTTCGCCTTATCGTTTTTTTTTATACTATTAATGTCACGTTACAATACAAATCTTCTCAACTGATATTGATGAAATGAACTCAACATTAATTAGCCAATCAATACAACAATTAGTACGTTTGGACTTGACAGATACACGTTGATATTTGTTGACGATTTGTATTTTATATCAACGGGGAGATATGTAATCTTAATTTTTTTTAAATAATTACCAAGACTTTTCAAAAGTGCAAAGGGGTTACACAAATCATTATTTTTTTTTACATAAAACTATGAAACTAATTTTAATATAAATCTACATATCACACAATTCAAGAGATATAATTAAATAATAAATATACTCTTTTTTATGTGCTTGTAATATTAACCTACCACTATGAATATTATAAGTTCACTGTACAACAGCGACTCTCAACCGTTTTACACGACGATACCCCAAAATGGTGCGAAAGTATGTCAGCGAGTAACCCCCATAAGTAAGATCGCCCAATAAATGTAAATATTTTCTAATGCTATACCTGGTCACGTGATTTGGTGATAAGTCACGTATCAAACTGGCGATCTTCTTCAAACTCTTGGTTGTTTAAAACAAAAAATTATATGTCGCTTCGTATCGCTGCATATCCTTTCTCGGACCCCCTTGGGGCTACTCGTACCACAGGTTTAGAACCGCTGCTGTAAAGATTCCCTCGTCTCTTTATATTCTACTACTTGACTTCTTTCACTTTTTTTCAATGCTTTATATAGCCCACACAAACAGGGCCGTCCTTACTAATTTGCGGGGCCCAATTAAACGGATGCTTGCGAGGCCCCTCTTCTATTTTTTTTACAATAACAACTATTACTATTAAGGCTAAATGTAAATAGCGGGGCCCGTGCCAGGCGCGGGGCCCGAAAGGAGCAATCGGTCAAATCGGCCTAAGGCCCCGGCCCTGTACACAATGTCGGGTTAGGTTTTAGGCACAGAGATTGTGCGAGAGTTTGGATGTGAGTTCTACTGCAAAGCTTACCTACCTCATGAGCAGTGACGATAGATGATTGTGTTGAAAGACAAATTAGAAAACTCACTGAAGTTTTAAATTTCGTTTTTTTTTTATTTAGGTTAATTACTTCGCTTTTTTTTTGCATTAATGTTTTTGTTAGCTGCTAAATCTTAGTTATATTTAATGTAGATAAGTTGGAGTATTAAAACTAAAGAATGCCATTTTCGGCAACGAAATATGACCCAAGTAACCCTAGTGGCAACAAAATGTGGCCCATGCGGCCCTCATGGCAATAAAATAAGACTTATGTGAACATCATGACAACAAAATGTGACCCATGCGCCCCACGTGGCAAAAAAAAATTTCCTTATGCGGCCCTCGTGGCAAGAAAAAATGTGGCCCATTACGGCCCTAGCGACACTGTAAGATTGACCACCCTGATCTGGGGCTCAGTAAAAAAATATACATTTTACTCAATGATCTATATTTGTTGTAAAGCTATTAAAAAAATATACATTTTACTCAACGATCTATATTTGTTGTAAAGCTATTAAAAATATACATTTTACTCAACGATCTATATTTGTTGTAAAGCTATTAAAAATATACATTTTACTCAACGATCTATATTTGTTGTAAAGCTATTAAAAATATACATTTTACTCAACGATCTATATTTGTTGTAAAGCTATTAAAAATATTCTTAGTAGAGACTGTATTATGCAAGTAGGTTGTATTTACAGCTGGTATCTACACTGTAGGAAATGGCGCTAGTGGGGGGGGGGGTAGGTTGTAGAAAAAATCAAAAAGCTTGATATCCATTGCTTTACTCCAATAAATGTTGGTCGAAGTTCAAGTGATAACTAATGATTTACACCGGTGTTTCCAAAACTTTCGTCATCTGAGTACCCCCTTTTTACATTTTCGTACTACTGAGCAGGCTTGCGAAGCCGACATATTTTTTCAGGTCCGGCTGCCACAAATTTGACGGCTCCGGCTCGATTCCGGCTCCCTATTAAGATAGTATCACACGAGACAAAAAATTTGTGTAATTGCGCCACGCAACCATGCCGCTGAAAAAAGTTATGCAAATTTTGTCGCGTTCACCCCCATAGTCAGGAACTTCAAAAATATACGCATTGTCGGTTTTATTAAAAACAAACCATTTCAGTGCATTCAGAATCATTTCATTATTTTCGACCGAGGTTTCACTAGTCGCCATTTTCATAAGTAATAAAAAGTTATTTCAATGATCAAATTAGCAAATAGTAAAATGATACATTATTTAAAATAATTTAAAGACTTAGTATTTATATTTATTATTTATAAATTCGAAGTGACTATTCGGACCCGGGAACCAATAAAGTCTGATTGTTATTCGGACCCACAGCCTTATAAATTTATCTACCCTATTTCAGCTATTCAGTTTATAATAAAATTGTCAAATACAGAAAGCGACCATTTTGTTTTTAGTCTATTACAAATTCGCAGTCAAATAATATACAAAATGACGCGTTCTATTTGTCGTCGTAGTAAAAATTTATTTTTAAATGATTGATAAAATTATTCTATGAAATAAAACTGTTTTAACTTTATATAAACAAAATAACATGCCATTAAAAAAATTTCGGAGGGTAAACAAGATTTAAAAAGAACACAAAACGATTTCCGATTAAAGATTTCTTGTGGTGATGTGCGTGCACGCTATCGTTTAAATGCTGTTAATGTTGTGGCGTTCGTAAAACATGACAACATTTCAAATTTTAGGAGGCAAACAATCAAACAAATTTGGAATTTTAAAGCTAAAAAAAAATTCTGCTTTAAAAAAAAACATTTGGGAGCCGTGTAGCCGCCAGATTTTTTCGGCTCCGGCTCCAGCAAAAAGTTCGCTCCGCCCACGGCTCATCGGCTCCGGCTCCGCAAGCCTGCTACTGAGTACCCCTCGTAAAAAAAAACAAGAAAGTATTATATTGTTTTTAAGTTCGTGGTTTTCCCCTCATTTCAATGTTTTCGATGTATCCGTGCATGTTTACCAGATGTTCTCAGCCCGATGCAGCCCGTGCCCCCTCTCAGTTCTCTTCGCACCCCCTGGGGGTACGCCTTCCATACTTTGAGAAACACTGAACTTCACCATAGCTGTTGGACGAAGTTTAATTAATGGCTAAATCATTAAGTTTCATTTCTTAACTGTTGTAGAAGTTTCTAAATGATCAAATTCAATATTTAAAAAGAAAAAAAAAATTGTAGACACAAAGTGAGGCTATGATAAACATAAATTTTGAATCTACTGACAATATGTTTGATATACCAGCTAATAATTTTGATAAAAAAAATGATGTATATGAACATTCAAAGTTTTCAATTAGCGCCATTATATGTTATCATTATGGCTGTATTGTTTAATGATACATAAATATAATGTCGTCATAACGGGATTAACTCCCCTTGAAGCCCTTTGCAAAAATTGTGGCTGCCCATCCACACACACACTCGCAATATCATTTTTAATCTTTTTTTTTCTATTTTTCAAATTTTCTATTATTTTATACTAGCTGTATCCTGTAAAACTTTTGCATAGAGTTATATCCCCTTAGGCTTGATCGGTAGGCTAGGTTATTTTTGGTTTCGGGCAGATCCGATTTTTTCATGCTTGTATTTTAAACTGAAAAACTGTAGTATTAATTCGTTACTTTCGATTTAACGCAGAATCCAAATCGCTATTATTTATATAAATACTAAGCTCATATCACTAATAATAAATTGAAAAAAAAACAAAAACCCAGTAATAAGTTGTTCTGTAATGTAACTAATTTGTCTTATAATGTAACCAATTTGTACTGTAATGTAACCAAGTTGTACTGTAATGCAACCATAATTTGACGTATAGTTTCTGGATGCCCCGAGCACGTGCTAAGTTTGATTATAGCGGGCATTAGGAAGTGACTTTCAGAGATGTTTTGGATTTTGTGTGCCCTGGGCAATGAAGTCCAGAGATATTTGGAGGGAATAGGAACTAATTTTTTGACATATTAGATATTTAGGAGGGGGGGGGCGGAGGCTTTGCTGATACTTGTAAACCCACATGTAACATACCGGGATGACATTTATAAGAGCAACTTTTTCGTGTATTTTGAAGTTGTTCAATCGAAGGAGATAATGAACAATGCTCAAAGTAAATGTATGTTGTCTCCCCTTTTGATACTGCGGAAATAATGATTACGTATGAGATATTAGAAAAAAAAATATGGTTTGAATTAGTAATGATACATTGGCTAATGCTGATGTAGGTTGGTTGTTAGATTATTAACATTTGTTATTACAATATACTGCATACAAAATATAAAGCAAATAGGAAAATATGAAGAAAATAACAAAGTAGTTGCACATAAGAAATACATGTATTGGTAATGTGTAATCTTACATCTATTTATCTTTATCAAAGTAAGTTAAACATACATTATACAAAATATAATGTTTCTCTTTAATTAAAAGAAACATCTTTTAAAAATTCTATTAGTAAATAATTTGATTAGAATGTCTAGTTTCTGTACTACCAGGTAAATAATTTGATTAGAATTTCTAGTTTCTGTATATTTTAAATTTAAATATTATGAAATTATTCCGATTTAATTCATTTTTCATTATCCTCTTTTTTAGTTTAAAAATTGTAATTTATGTATTTCTTTTCGTTTCATTTCTAAAGTTGTATCACACCATAGACGAATCATACAATATAAGTATCACACTATATATATATCATACTAGTATGTATCATCTATCAAATATTATGGTCACGGCAAAAAAATTTATAAATCTAAAAATATTTTCCTTTTTTTTTAACTAAGATACTTCAAACTGTATTCCATTCGTATGTACTGTGGATCAGGTTAATTTTTCTCGGGTTAGTATTTGACATAAGGATATTGGTTGCGATAGTCACATAGGAACATAATGAATACATTATCTCCAAGAATTCTAGGACACTCGCTGTCAAACTTGTAGTCAACGACACTGGTCACAGCTGCAAGAAAAATAAAACAAGTAGATGTTAGTCACGGCGACGTAGTGTATAGACATCATGTCTGAGAAGTTTGAGACCCCCCTAGGCAGGCCTTCGTAGGTGTTAGGGTTAGGGTTAGGTGTTAGGGTTAGGGTTAGGGTTACCAGGCAATTGTAAGGACTCTGATAACATAGAATTTCAATGTAATTTTTACTGATAGGCTATTTGGTATTGAATGCTCTAAGCGTCTGTAAGACCAATTGCATATTAAATCAACGGCCCTGCCAAATGTTGCGCTAAACACAATGTAATAAAACTGATATTTGACATGTAGGACATTGTATTATGTGTATGTATGTGTGTGTATGTGTGTTTATGTGTGAATGTATGCGTGAATTTATGTGTGTATGTGTGTGTATGTATGTGTGTGTGTATGTGTGTGTATGTGTGTATGTATGTGTGTGTATGTGTGTGTATGTGTGTGTATGTATGTGTGTGTATGTGTATGTATGTGTGTATGTATGTATGTGTGTGTATGTGTGTGTATGTGTGTATGTATGTATGTGTGTGTATGTGTGTGTATGTGTGTATGTATGTATGTGTGTGTATGTGTATGTATGTGTGTATGTATGTATGTGTGTGTATGTGTGTATATGTGTGTATGTATGTATGTGTGTGTATGTGTGTGTATGTGTGTATGTATGTATGTGTGTGTATGTGTATGTATGTGTGTATGTATGTATGTGTGTGTATGTGTATGTATGTGTGTATGTATGTATGTGTGTGTATGTGTATGTATGTGTGTATGTATGTATGTGTGTGCATGTGTGTGTATGTGTGTATGTATGTATGTGTGTGCATGTGTTTTTTTTTTCTGCCCGCATAGTACAGGGTGCATATAATAAAGAAATAAGTACTTGTTAATGAAAGGATGGTGTATGAATACATTTTGTGATTAAACAACGATGTTAGAATTTATGGCACCTGGAGCATTTTATCGTTGTTGAAAATGTAAACTACTTAGTGCACTTACAAATGCACATAATAAACTTTTTTGTTATCTAAGACTGTTCATGTGCCAATGTAGGTCATATTTTTTGTTCGCGTGCCATACATGAATTAATTAGTTGATATAGAGAATTTTGTTTTGAAACATTCGTTATAATTTGGTAGTAAAAATATCGATCTAGATTATTGGTTTGTGCGAACTGGTAAATTGGTTCAATATAGCCTAGAATAAATCATTAAATGAAAAGTCTGCTATAAAACCGTGAGAACCAAATCACAGATATCTATAGATGAAAACAAACAAAAGTTGACATATTTCTGTTTCCAATGAATTTCAATAACCTACAAGATCGATATCAATACAAGCATTTATCTATTTTAAAAAAATATGGTCTCATCCCCTTTAGGTAGTTAAATAAAGAAATAATCAGAGTGTCATATTTTGCTCATTTATAGCTTAAAAATAATTTTCTTAACTCTTCGTATTTCACGAGGCATGATTTTTCCTTTACCTTCATCTAGTGTATAACCAAACATGAGAGGTTTATCAGTAGTGACTGCCACAGCTCCGGAGCATATCTTGAATTGATTAGTATAAGGATCCTTGCATGCAACTTGACACACCCGACCACAGGAGTCGTGGGCCCGGAGCAAAACTTTGGTGACTCCATCTATACAAAAAATAAATACAGCTGAAATTTCCAATATCCTAAAAGTGTGTTTTTACATAAAAGTTTCACACTCTTAACCTGTAAATATTATTCTAGATTCACAAAAAGGGTGAGTCACCATTAGAGAGGTGTCAACAGAACACATTTTGGGGGAGGGGGCGGTCTCTGTTAATAGGGCTCCTATCAAATCAATTAACTTAGCGACGGGACGTACATGTGAGTAAACAGCCTCCAGTTGTTGCAGATTGCTGTCATAGGCCTAATATAACCCGGCAACATTCAACTATATCCTGGATTCTAGAAGTGCATTTAGGTTTCTTTGCACTATTTCTGCTTTTAAAATAAATGCATTTTTTTTTAAAGATAGCCTTTATGTAAAAAAAATTTTTAAGTAATATTTAAAAAAATAACAACACAAAATTATCTAAACCTTTTCCAGGCGTTGGCTTTTTAACACCAACAAATCCAAGGGAAACAGACACTGGCAATTTTTGATCTACAATAGTTGATTCTTTGTAATATCCGGCATAATTTATCCCATGAGAATAGACGAAAATCTGGCCAGCTGGTTCGTCATGTTGACACCTGCTGTACGTCATTGGATTCCCTTGTTGGCTAGCAATATACCTGTTGGTGTACACATGAAATTAAACTGCATGAGCGAAAATGTATTACAATTTCTTGCTTTTTTTTTTCGTCTGAAATAAAAAGAATGTATTACCATGAATAGAAATAAGAAAGTAATGTTAAATGCAACTAAAATTGACATTTTTAATTATAACATTTTGTTTGTTGTACCTTTTCTGATTTCTTTATTTTGTTTTTTGAAGACATTTATATTTTACCCTGTTTATTATTGGAGTTTTAGTATAGTTTTATACGGCATTAATACATAAAAACTAGCTGTACCCTTCTAACCTTTGCATAGAGACATACCCCATAAGGCTCGATCGGTAGGCTAGGTTAATATGGTTTCGGGCAGATCCGATTTTTTCATGATCGTATTTTAAACTGGAATACTGTTGTATTAAATCTTACATTCGATTAAAAGCCGAATCCAAATCGCTTATATATATATATATATATATATATATATATATATATATATATACATATATATATATATATATATATATATATTATGAATAGACTTCTAGTATGACTAAAGAATTATAGTATACACCTGTTTCCTACTGTTTAATTATCAATGTAACTACAACATCCAAGACAAATAAAAATAAAACGTCATCAAAATAAAACTTGTATTTACTGTCTGGTCTGATTGTAGGCAGCTGGTGCATATATGTCCAGACTTTGATCAACCTGTCCAGCAGACACTGGGTAGCTGTTGTATGTCTGGAACTTGGGTGGCCTGACATTGACGATCCTGACAGGTATTATGGCCCACTGGCTGGTGTTACAGGCGTTGCCCACGCAATAGTCGTTTTGATAAGGAAGTCCGTAGGTTGGTTCGTTGTCACAGGTCTCAGGTTCTCCTGATTCTTTGGGGGGTTGGTCTGGTTCTTCCACTGACCTCTTCTTTCTGGGTCCGCCTGTTGTAGGAATGCACCGTCCAGTACTTAGTTGACAAACTAAATATCTAAAAAAAAGAAAAAGAAAAAAATATTGTGTTTCTTAATGTTTGATTTTTATTTGAATGATTGCTTATGAAGGATACAGTTAACCAGTACGCCTACTAATTAGTAAATAACGTGGTGCTAGTTAGTAAATAACGTGGTACTAGTTAGTAAATAACGTGGAACTAGTTAGTAAATAACGTGGTACTAGTTAGTAAATAACGTGGTACTAGTTAGTCAGTGCTCTAGTACTAGTTATTCAATAACCTGATACTACCTAGATAGCATGACCTATTTCTAACTTAGTCAGTGGCCTGTTACTACTTAGTCAGTGGCCTGCCACAAGTAGGTCGGTGGTTAGGGTCATTACAGCTCTATGATACTGTCTACGGTCATGCAGGAGCCCATGAGAGTCTAGAAATGAGATTTCGTGAGAAATAAGTCATTTACAGTCATGACCTATGTCCCACGAAGATAATAGGGCCAACCTGGTTTATAAGCTATTCCTAATTAATCTGGTAGTGCGTAAGTGAAATCGCATTTTGTTTCAATCTACAGGTTCATTGTTTCACTGTACATGTTCATTGTTTCAATCTACATGTTCATTGTTTCAGTCTACATGTTCATTGTTTCAATCTACATGTTCATTGTTTCAATCTACATGTTTATTGTTTCAGTCTACATGTTCATTGTTTCAATCTACATGTTCATTGTTTCAATCTATATGTTCATTGTTTCAATGTACATGTTCATTGTTTCAATCTACATGTTAATTGTTTCAATCTACATGTTCATTGTTTCAATCTACATGCTCATAATTTCAATATACAGGTTCATTGTTTCAATCTGCATTTCATTGTTTCAATCTAAATGTTCATTGTTTCAATCTACATGTTCATTGTTTCAATCTACATGTTCATTATTTCAATCTACATGTTCATTGTTTCAATCTACATGTTCATTGTTTCAATCTACAGGTTCATTGTTTCAATCTTTATTTCATTGTTTCAATCTACATGTTCATTGTTTCAATCTACATGTTCATTATTTCAATCTACAGGTTCATTGTTTCAATCTGCATTTCATTGTTTCAATCTATATGTTCATTGTTTCAATCTACATGTTCATTAATTCAATCTACATGTTTATAGTTTCAATCTGCATTTCATTGTTTCAATCTACATGTTCATTATTTCAATCTACATGTTCATTGTTTCAATCTGCATTTCATTGTTTCAATCTACATGTTCATTGTTTCAATCTACATGTTCATTGTTTCAATCTACATGTTCATTGTTTCAATCTACGTGTTCATTATTTCGATCTACATGTTCATTGTTTCCATCTGCATTTCATTGTTTCAATCTACATGTTCATTGTTTCAATCTACATGTTCATTGTTTCAATCTACGTGTTCATTATTTCGATCTACATGTTCATTGTTTCAATCTGCATTTCATTGTTTCAATCTACATGTTCATTGTTTCAATCTACATGTTCAGTGTTTCAATCTACATGTTCATTATTTCAATCTACAGGTTCATTGTTTCAATCTACATGTTCATTATTTCAATCTACATGTTCATTGTTTCAATCTACATGTTCATTGTTTCAATCTACATGTTCATTATTTCAATCTACATGTTCATTGTTTCAATCTACATGTTCATTATTTCAATCTACATGTTCATTGTTTCAATCTGCATTTCATTGTTTCAATCTACATGTTCATTATTTCAATCTACATGTTCATTGTTTCAGTCTACATGTTCATTGTTTTAATCTACATGTTCATTGTTTCAGTCTACATGTTCATTGTTTTAATCTACATGTTCATTGTTTCAATCTACATGTTCATTGTTTCAATCTACATGTTCATTGTTTCAGTCTACATGTTCATTGTTTCAATCTACATGTTTATTGTTTCAATCTACATGTTCATTGTTTCAATCTACATGTTCATTATTTCAATCTACATGTTCATTGTTTCAGTCTACATGTTCATTGTTTCAATATACATGTTCATTGTTTCAATCTACATGTTCAGTGTTTCAATCTACGTGTTCATTATTTCGATCTACATGTTCATTGTTTCAATCTACATGTTCATTGTTTCAATCTACATGTTCATTGTTTCAATCTACATGTTCATTATTTCAATCTACATGTTCATTGTTTCAATCTACATGTTCATTAATTCAATCTACATGTTTATTGTTTCAATCTGCATTTCATTGTTTCAATCTACATGTTCATTATTTCAATCTACATGTTCATTGTTTCAATCTGCATTTCATTGTTTCAATCTACATGTTCATTGTTTCAATCTACATGTTCATTATTTCAATCTACATGATCATTGTTTCAATCTACATGTTCATTATTTCAATCTACATGTTCATTGTTTCAATCTACATGTTCATTGTTTCAGTCTACATGTTCATTGTTTTAATCTACAGGTTCATTGTTTCAGTCTACATGTTCATTGTTTTAATCTACATGTTCATTGTTTCAATCTACATGTTCATTGTTTCAATCTACATGTTCATTGTTTCAGTCTACATGTTCATTGTTTCAATCTACATGTTTATTGTTTCAATCTACATGTTCATTGTTTCAATCTACATGTTAATTATTTCAATCTACATGTTCATTGTTTCAGTCTACATGTTCATTGTTTCAATATACATGTTCATTGTTTCAATCTACATGTTCAGTGTTTCAATCTACGTGTTCATTATTTCGATCTACATGTTCATTGTTTCAATCTGCATTTCATTGTTTCAATCTACATGTTCATTGTTTCAATCTACATGTTCATTGTTTCAATCTACATGTTCATTGTTTCAATCTACAGGTTCATTGTTTCACTGTACATGTTCATTGTTTCAATCTACATGTTCATTGTTTCAATCTACATGTTCATTGTTTCAATCTGCATTTCATTGTTTCAATCTACATGTTCATTATTTCAATCTACATGTTCATTGTTTCAATCTACATGTTCATTATTTCAATCTACATGTTCATTGTTTCAATCTGCATTTCATTGTTTCAATCTACATGTTCATTATTTCAATCTACATGTTCATTGTTTCAATCTGCATTTCATTGTTTCAATCTACATGTTCATTGTTTCAATCTGCATTTCATTGTTTCAATCTACATGTTCATTGTTTCAATCTACATGTTCATTGTTTTAATCTACATGTTCATTATTTCAATCTACATGTTCATTGTTTCAATCTACATGTTCATTGTTTCAATCTACATGTTCATTGTTTCAATATACATGTTCATTGTTTTAGTCTACATGTTCATTGTTTTAATCTACATGTTCATTGTTTCAATCTACGTGTTCATTATTTCGATCTACATGTTCATTGTTTTAATCTGCATTTCATTGTTTCAATCTACATGTTCATTGTTTCAATCTACATGTTCATTGTTTCAATCTACATGTTCATTGTTTCAATCTACAGGTTCATTGTTTCAATCTACATGTTCATTATTTCAATCTACATGTTCATTGTTTCAATCTGCATTTCATTGTTTCAATCTACATGTTCATTATTTCAATCTACATGTTCATTGTTTCAATCTACATGTTCATTATTTCAATCTACATGTTCATTATTTCAATCTGCATTTCATTGTTTCAATCTACATGTTCATTGTTTCAATCTACATGTTCATTGTTTCAATCTACATGTTCATTATTTCAATCTACATGTTCATTGTTTCAATCTACATGTTCATTGTTTCAATCCACATGTTCATTGTTTCAATCTACATGTTCATTGTTTCAGTCTAAATGTTCATTGTTTTAATCTACATGTTCATTGTTTCAATCTTCATGTTCATTGTTTCAATCTACATGTTCATTGTTTCTGTTTACATGTTTATTGTTTCAATCTACATGTTTATTGTTTCAATCTACATGTTCATAGTTTCAGTCTACATGTTTATTGTTTCAATCTACATGTTCATATTTCAATCTACAGGTTCATTGTTTCAATCTACATTTCATTGTTTCAATCTACATGTTCATTATTTCAATCTACATTTTCATTATTTCAATCTACATGTTCAATGTTTCAATCTACAGGTTCATTGTTTCAATCTACATGTTCATTGTTTCAATCTGCATTTCATTGTTCATCCTAGTTGTTGTCGTCGTGGTGATTTCAAGCCCACCCCTTTGTTGGTGTCAATACTAGCAGAAATATATTGAAATAACCGATAAAGGCTCAATAATGTGTTAAAAAAAAGTGGTATATATTACGGCGCGACAACATTAAGTCTATAAACAAAGAATAGCATAGATTTGTACTCAAAGCGTCCCCAAAGGACATCTTACCTATCACCACACGACCGAGAGAAGAAAGAACAGGTTGGAACTGGTTGATACGTAGCTGTTCTGGCGAGAACTTCTAAGTAGCCATAGGACTGTGGTACTCCAAAACCTGTGGGTGCATTAGCCTGATGTAGGGCGTTTGTATTCTGGAGTAAACAAATTAATCATTGATTGACATCATCATCTACGATGAGTAAATTGCATACCAAAAGTATTTAAAAATAAGCATTAGAAATGTGCACGGTACAAATAATTAAAATAGACAGGGAAGGGAGGGAACACTAAATAGATAAGAATAACGCACTGGCTCCGTATACGCCTAAGCGTACTACGAATTTTTTTTTCGGGACACGACTAGCAAACTTTGATGACGTCAGTAAACAGAATGAATGAGAACTCTTATTTACGGCAGACGTTCATGACGTCATTTGCTAATAATAGGAGATATTTTTATATTTGGCATTTTTTTTTCGGGTCTGTCCAAGCCTAATAAAGTAATTTGCTGTTAATAATCGGAGATATTTTTATACTATTTATTTAGAGCATTTTCGAAAAAAAATTCTCCATTGTCCCCGTTTTGTCTGTCTGTCTGTCTATCTGTCTGTCTGTCTGTCTGTCCGTCATCACCCTAGATCTCAATAACCATAAGTCCTACACCCATGATGTATATATCATTTTGTAGGTCTTGGCCTGCCAAGAAATGACTTTTTTCCATTTCGCGATCTGACCTCTGAGGGACGTAAAAGGGGGCTTATAAAGTACCGTTTTTATATATAAGCTATATTAATAAAGGAGGGCCCTATATCTCAGCAATCATAAGTCCTAGACTCATGATGTATATATCATTTTGTAGGTCTTGGCCTGCCATGTGTACATCAAATCATTTCGCGATAGGACCTCTGAGGGCCGGGCTTCAGGGCTCCTAAGGGGCTTATATATTATATATATGGCCCCATTCTACACATTGTACGTTCAATAACCCATTCATTTGGTGCGAAATACTGCAGCACGTAGTTTCACCAAGATTTATTAAGAAACTCATCAAATGAAATAGTAAGCTTGTGTTCTGAGTTTAATTGAAAGTATCAGAGCTATGCAACAATTGACGAAGTTTTCGGACGATTAAATGACTATAATTTCGAATGTTTTCAATTATGAGTCCTATTTCAGTAACCACAAACCACTTGTAGTTAGATTTAAGAGAAAATATTTTTTTTCAAATATAAAGAAACGTCTTTATAATATTTTTTTACAGATATATGCATTACACAATTGAATTTATAAACATTTTAAAAATTTACAAATATTTACTGAAAGCTAACAAACGTACTGATACATAACACGAAAATGCGCTAACACGTCCTGCGTCCATAATGGAACAGGCTTAATTGCTTGTTTTTAAAATAAATATGGCTTTGAATTATATATTTTAGTTGTCAGGATATATGTCTAAGACTAAGAGTAAAGTCACTTTAGTAAAGATGTGCGCATGCACGGTAGTTATTCTTTATTACTTTTTTTTCGGGTCTGCCCAAGCCTAATAAAGTCGGACGAATAAAACAAAAAAGTAAAAATTAAGCCTATAAAAACAGGACGTTTAAGAGCATTTTCAAGTATAATAGAGAGGAAAGTAAGCCATGTTTAATAACTGTTAAAAAATAAATAATGATTACGCCCCTTTGTTTAGCTTATAATCTATATATAATATATTAGCTCCTTGGGAACCCTGAATTTCGGCCCTGAGAGGTCCTATCGCGAAATGAACTTTTGATGCACACATGACAGGCCAAGACCTACAAAATGATATATACATCATGGGTGTAGGACTTATGGTTATTGAGATCTAGGGTGATGACGGACAGACATACAGACAAACAAAACGGGGACAATAGAGCATTTTTTTTCGAAAATGCTCTAAAAATTATGCGCTAAATAAGCTCTATCGCACCCCCAGAAAGCTAACACTCGTTAATTCGTCTCATTCAGTATTTGGTTCGATTCTCGGATATAAATGCTACCCTACCTCCTCTCAGGCCCGTAGCTTGCGGGGAGGGGGCAAAGGGCCTGGCCCCCTCTGCGTTTTATCTGCCCCCCCTCTGCTTATTTGCTCTACTTAGTAAAAAGTATTACCTGCCCCTCCTGCTATTGCCTGGCCCCTTCTGTAGAATGCCTGGCCCCTGCTGTAGAATTTTCACGCTACGGGGCTTCCCCCTCTATTTTCGTTTGTTAATCTTATTATTATTATTTAGTAAATTTGAAATATGTAGGCTACTCTAAATTTTTTAAAGTATGACGCAAAATTGATGGTAAGGAAAAGTTAGGTAATATATTTAGGACTAGATGTACCCTGCAAAGCCTTTGCAGGAAGATAGATTATTGTAAAGCCATTGCCGAACCTAGGATTTGGGGGCCTTGCATTTTGACACTCGATACCATGACATGAGATTATGTACTTAATATTTATTGTAAAAAATAATTTTGGGGGGCTCCCCTCAAGCTGGAGCCCGGCGGGACTTTCGGTTTTGGACCCCCCCCCCGTTACGCCTCTGTGTTCAGCTCTGATACATATTATATATTTTTTTTTAAGTTATGTAATAGTTAAAAAACCTAATTAGTTGTTGTATATTTTTCTTACAACATCCTAAAGGAAACATTATTTCAATAAAAAAAAAATGTCAAAGAGATCTTATTAATTACTTTTCATTAAAACAACTAAAAGGATACATTCTGAAAAAAAGAAACACATAAAAAAGTAATGTTTCTGAGAGGAAACAAACCTGGATTTAGTCAGCATAAAAATAGGTCACGTCCAAGCGGCATAACCACTATGCCAGCACGACACACAAACTAAGGAACAATTTTAATGTATAATTAGAAAAAAAATTGCTCAGTTATGCTATTTCCCGCGAAAAGAAAATAACTTTAAATCATAAGAGTTCATTCTGTTTACTGACGTCATCAAAGTTTGCTGGTCGTGTCCCGAAAAAAAAATACGTAGTACGCTTAGGCGTATGCGGAGCCAGTGCGTAAGAATAAATAAGTATGGAGATAAAATAGTTAATAGTACAGGATGAATTCCTTATTTCTCACAGGAGATCGAACCAGGGAATTTCAGTTCGACAGTCGAGAGCTGTGACGCACGATCATCCACATGCAAATTAAGTTTTTTTAAGGATCCAGAAATTGATCCATCCACTTCGTATGAATATCATGAAAGTAAAAAAAAAACATATACGAAACCTAACTTAAACTGAAATGATTATATCCGATTTTGGGAGAGTTATGCCCCATTAGGTGAGTGCTACACGTAAGTACGTGTAATGCTGCCCCCTTGGGTTATTGCTATATGTAGTACGTGTAATGCTGCCCCCTTGGGTTATTGCTATATGTAGTACGTGCAATGCCGCCCCCTTGTTTTATTGCTATATGTGAGTGCGTGTAATGCCGCCACCTTGGGTTATTGCTACATGTGAATACGTTTAATGCTAACTCTTTCTTTATTTGCTACATTAAATAAAGGTGATTTTGTGTAAAATATATTTCATTTTATGTCATTTTAAAGGGAAAAGTAATTTAAATCTGATCAGATGAATTTCGATTAAAAAAAATATGTATTGTAAGTTTTTAACTTTAAATAATTTCACGATATATTTACTAAAGGTTTTCGCAATAACTGAATGTACATAACTCACCAATAGCCGATACACAGATACATTTTTTAAGGCGTTTTACATATACGATTTGTATTAGTAGGGCCTTCTATTTACTGTTATACTTTATAGCTCTGTTCAGCTCTAGTTATCCTTATAAATTATATATATATATATTCAGTGGGTATATTATCATAGGAGGTCAGCTGGTTGGACCATTATTCAGAACATATGCCATTTGTACAGGTCATGGTGAAAGAGGGTTAAAGGTTCCTCAAGTTTACAAATTTTTAAATTGGTAAGTTCGGGATGTAAGGTCGATTGACATCCCTGGGTCTGCTAGTGTGACATTCAGTTATAGCATCATCTCCAACTTGTGTCAACTCATGAAAAATAAAAGAAAATCTTTTATATCTAAGGTGTAACTCACCTTTCTAAAGTTTAATGGAAAATGTTTATCGATTGACCAAAAAAATAAAACACACTCACCACCTGTGGGTAGGTCTCTGGGTTGACCCCTATACTCCTGAGTCTGGCTCTGAACCTCTCAAATATATAATCGATATAAGCGTGATGGAGGTAAAACACTGGATCGAAGGCCGCTGTGTTCAGGACACTCATGGAGCCACCGACAAACACGTGAGGACCACCGTGAATTATCTCAAAGTTGAATACGTTGGAGGCAGTGGGAAAAACAATTCCTGCATAACTA
Organism: Bulinus truncatus; assembly: GCA_021962125.1. Classification (NCBI taxonomy): domain Eukaryota; kingdom Metazoa; phylum Mollusca; class Gastropoda; family Planorbidae; genus Bulinus; species Bulinus truncatus. Next base: position 2,017,055 of record JAGDYQ010000141.1, read on the forward strand.
GGAAAATACAACACAAAATAGAGTGTATTAGTTTAGGAAATATTAATATGTAATGTTTTTTTTTCATTATAGACAGTGGCTATAGTTAAAAACCATAAATACATTTAACAATCAGAATTGCATCCGATGTTTAGAGATTACAAAACTGAAACATTTAAGGCGCATTTTGATTATAGCGATGATACTGCCGGTAGGAAAGAATACTTTTTATACGTTTTTAATTTGTTACACTTTCTGTTTGTGAGTTTGTGAGAGTGATCTCAAATCTGGGTAACTCCTATTTGATCCTGTTCATATTTAGTTAGAAACATACAATTTGGCACCCTAATAGATTATAATAATAATACACGATTTTAATTGAGTCATTGGTGTCTCACCCCCTGAAATGTGTCTCTTGGGTACAATGAGTGAATTGGTGAAGTTGTAGCTCATTTGAACAACATTTAGAGGTCCCCCAAGAGCTTTTAAAATTCCAGTATTAGGCCAACATAAAAATCCAGACGAATGATGGCTCAAATAATTTGCAGTTTTTGCATGCCATAGTTGAATAAAATGAAGTTTAAATATACTTATATTTATCTCATTGCTACCATTAACTAGAGTTGAAATTGTGTGATTCTTAATTAGAAAATGTAATAAATGCTAGAAAACATATACAATACCTAATGTGCAAAATTTAAGCAATGTGCATATTTTTTAAAGATTTCATTTTTTTTAAACTAAGCATGCTAAATTGTCAGGCATCATATCAACAAAAGTTGCTGCAGTGCTGGATAGAACGAACACCAGCATTAGAAAATCAACAATGATACTTGCATCCGCATTCAACGAAGCTGGTGTTCCGACATCTGACACAGTATTTTCCAAGAGCACAATGCATCGTCATCGCAAGCTTTGTCGTCAACAAGCTGCAGCATGTATAAAAGAAGACTATATTCCCTCAAAATCAATTGTACATTGGGATGGTAAGCTATTGCCCGATGTTACCGGACATGTTACCAACAACGGCGATCGATTACCTGTCTTGCTCTCGTCACTTGTCGATGGCACTACAAAGCTTCTTGGTGTTCCCAAGTTAGCATCCGGGTCAGGATGGGTAGCTGCTGATGCAGTATATGAACATATCAAATCATGGAAGTGCGAATCTATGGTCATCGGCATGTTCTTCGACACTCGGCTTCCAATACCGGAAGACTCAATGGAGCTTGCACTCTGTTAGAAGTAGCCCTGGGACATAATCTATTATGGATGACATGGCCGTCATCACATGTTGGAAGTACTCCTTTCCGATGCATTCAATGTTTGTCTTGGACCATCCACTGGACCAGAGATTTTGTTTTTTAAGAGGTTTCGAGAAAAATGGCCAGAATTAAACCACACACCCGAAGCCAGATCCGCCCCTTTGATAATCGTGTCTGATTCGAATAAAGAATTTATTAAATGTCAACTTGAGGTCAGTCATTCATGTGATGATTATTTGGAATTTCTTCTGCTTGCTGCACAAATGGTTGGGTTGGAGGTTGATGTCAGCATTCGCAGACCTGGTGCCCTACATAGGGCAAGGTGGATGGCGAAAGCAATCTATGCATTGAAAATCGATCTATTGTTTGCAGGCAACGAAACCATCTTTCAGTTAACAGCTCAAGAATTACAAGGTAATCAGCGATTTAATCGGTCTACCATATGTGTTTATCTTCAATCATGGTTTTTATGCAGGCTCACCGCAGATGCACCTGAGAATGATATCTTGTTGATAAAGCGTTTATACGAATATGATGATGCTGTTCTTCGATCGACTGGATTGAAAATGATGGTGCGTCACTCGTGGTACTTGAGTCCGGAACTGTCGACGCTTGCGTTATTTTAAACCCCTTTGTTGGACAAAGAAAAAACTGGCCTTGTTCGGACAATGCAATCAGAACGTGGATCGCATCTCATAAAACACTATCAAAAAGTGTTGTTGATTTGCGTGCTTCTACCACATTTTTTGAAACATCCAACATTGATGCCAGTTTTCTAGATGTTCCTGTTGAAGCCTGGTCAGATACACCATCTTTTAAAGTTGCAGCAGATTTTGTAAAGAATCTGGCTTTCAATGACAGTATCACCAAGAATGAAGAACAATGACAATTTTTGCTCCAAGTGGTTGAAAAACATCGGAAAAATTTTGCAGAGTGTTATCGTGAACAGCTGGCTAAAATTTTAATTTGAAAAACTTTTTTAAATTTTTGTCTACCCTACAGTCCAAAGTACAAAATAAATAGCAGGAATGCTTATTTGCATTGCTTATTATTATTATTTTTCAAGCAGATTGACATTGATTCAAGAATTAACTTGACAAAATGAATAACACTTTGTTTTTCATAATTTTTTACTTAAATTTAAAATTTAAAAATATAAACCATTCAAGATTTATATATTTTGTTTCATTTAATATTATAAACAATACTAAGCATCAATTTGTTACTTAATATATCAGTTTCGCATATAATGCAACATTAACGCTGTATTACATTTGACCGCGAATGATTTTACACCAAAATCTGGAACTTTAAACCTCTTGGGGGACCTCTAAACATTGTCCAAATGAGCTGTAATTTTGCAGGTTAACTACTGTTACCATACAGACATTTTCTGTGGGGTGAGACATCAACATTTTATATTACTGTTAGAGTAACGCACCCTTATATATATATATATATATATATATATATATATATATATATATATATATATATATATATATATATATATATATTCTATTTGGTTTTAAATTTTGTTTGAATTGTTATTTAATTGTTATTTTTAGTTCTTTTAATATTTTTTGTATTTTATTGTTATTTTGTGTACTGGTAGTGTTGTATAACAGTCATTTTATTTTTCCATAATATTTTTACACTGCTTTACAACCTCTACATTAGAGAAAAGCTAAATTGGCAACTCTGGCAACATTGAACAACTCACACAGTATAACTCACACCCAGGGACGAGGCGTGAGTGTTGCCGATCATAACTCTTAGAGAAATGTATTAATGTTTTTTAATGTTATATACAAAGCACAAACGAACATAGATTTATATATTGGTATAAATTATTAGACGAAAAACATATACGGTATATATAAATGAAATATATATATATATATATATATATATATATATATATATATATATAATTTAACTGTAGTTATTTAATTATGAATGATTATGCTAAATATATTCAATAAACACAGCACCATTTTAAAGCCTTTTGTATTAATATGACTATGACCGGCAACACTTGTCCCTGCTTCCACTATTACTTCCGACAGGGTAACACTGCAGTCCAACTGTATCAAAAGCACCGTAAACAGCCAGACTTTCGTGTAAAATATCTAAAACCTCAAAGAGAAAGTGAAGGGAAAAAAAAGTCTACATTTTAAAAGTTGTTCCCCACATTACACACAAATAGCTGATATAGATAGAGTATCTTTTTTTTTTGTAGACGTGACTGACAATCGCATCACTTCATTAATTGGTGGGTCAAATCAGGACACATTCTATTTATAGGACTGGACATTAAGAGTGATATTGTGTGCTCTCAAGGGCGTGAACCGAAAACGACCGCACCGGGTATCTGAGTCCCCCTGAGATAATTGTGGGTAGATCGAACAGGGCAATAAAAAATATTATAAGAGCGCAGCAGAGGTGTACCCCAGCTTGAGTGGGGGGGGCAAAAATCTTTATTTTTTTTACATTAAATATTAAATACATTATCTCATGTCATGATGTCGAATGTGAAGATGCTGGGGCTTCCCCAAATAAGCCAACCTTGGGACCCCCAAATCCTTGATTGGCCCTGGGCTCAGTTAGTTTAATAGAATCGTTAGTGGTGAATCGCCTACTAGATTGTCTAACAATATAGACGGCCGTGGTCAGTAGAGGTCAATTAGGCTGGGGTTGGATACCTTCAATGTTTTGGATCTCGCTGTGGTAAATGTCATTATTCTTGCCAGTTTTCTTATTCGTTGGCCAAGCCAAATTAAAAAAAAAAAAAAAATTATTTTGTTTCAGTGCTATATTTCCTGCTGGATGCTAGATCAATTTTTTTATTTGACATTAAAAACTGCTAAGTTGTCAACTGTTCGCTTCAGTGCCGTGCTAATCGTTTGTATGCAAAGATGATACGTTTTTTTGGAAGGGGGAAGGGGAAGGGTGGCCTGTCCTAGTAAATGATACATTTGTGGGCTTTGAATCCTGCTAGTCCCCCCACCACTCCCCACCCACCCCCCAACTTTGCACGGGGGGGGCACTAGGCAGACGTCAAATTTGCATTTCTTAATAACAGTTCCACGATTACTTTTGGAACTAGTTTACATAGCGACCCGTCTCCTCCTATAGACCCAAAAATGTTCCCTCTTAAATTTCCCAGGATAGCTTTAGCCGAGACCTCAAGTACTAAAGGTTACCAAAGCACTGATGCAGGAGCCAGTGACTTTAATCCGTTATAAAGTATATGAGTCTGTTGGAGGACAAGTAAGAAGAAGTAATTTACGTTATAGGTATAAGGTATAATGTATCATACGTGATAATACGGGTTTATATAAATTTTAACGACCGGTCGGCCGAGCTCGTTAAATTTCTTTCACCAGTTCTAGTGAATCGAGTAAACCCAATCACTCTGAGTGCTCGATGCTGTTCACTGACTCGATGCTGTTCACTGGCTGCTCGATGTACTGATCACGCCTGCCTGCTCGATGCTGTTCACTGCCTATCATTTTTTTACACTCCAAACCTCCACGAAAGCTTTTACACACTGGTGTCAAGTATGACTCCTGCATATCGACATGACATTATTGACCCTAGGTTCCAATGGTCAATAATTAGCTTGACCATACATATCACTGCCTCCCCCCCCCATTCCCCTCCTGCCCGGTGACCAGTGAGACAGATGGTCGTTGATAAGCGCTCAACTGCCATTCTGCTGTGGCGAAGATGAAAGAAGGTACCATAGAAACTACATCCCATTAGTTGTATATAGGACCTAAGAGATTTCATCTCATCCTCAAAATGACTTCACACTTGAGACTTGCAATACATAAATTATCATACACATTATTATTATGTCCCGGATAAATGTACCAGGCCCTTGACTTGAGTCAAATGATGGATTTTCTGTACTGGGATACAACAATGGGCAATAACTCTGGTAAACTAGACTACATTATTGGATTGCAATACTGGACTTTAACTGGTAAACTAGACTACATTACTGGATAGCAACACTCGGCAATAACACTGGTAAACTAGACTACATTACTGGATAGCAACACTGGACAATAACACTGGTAAACTAGACTACATTACTGGATAACAACACTGGACAATAACACTGGTAAACTGACTACATTACTGGATAGCAGCAACTGGCAATAACACTGGTAAAGTAGACTACATTACTGGATGGCAGCAACTGGCAATAACACTGGTAAAGTAGACTACATTACTGGATAGCAGCAACTGGCAATAACACTGAGTAAAGTAGACTACATTACTGGATATCAATACTGGACAATAACACTGGTTAACTAGAGTACATTACTGGATAACAACAATGGACAATAATACTGGCTAACTAGAGTACATTACTGGATAGCAACACCTGGCAATAACACTGGTAAACTAGACTGCATTACTGGATGATGATAACACTGTACAACAATCTTCAAGGGCTAAAAAAATGATAGAAAATAAACATAAGAAAAAAATGGCTTAAAATCTAAAGTTTCATTAAATATTCGACAGATGAGTGACTAGTTTATGGACCCTATCGCCAAGGGGGTTTTACAGTACTCCCATAATTTACGATCTTAGTTTCTGAGATTTCAACTTTGATTAGAGCTATCTACACAATCTGTTATAACTGATGTGGAACAGAATAAATCTATATAGCACTCCGATTAGAAAAATTTGATAACATTGCGGCATGCCTTTTTCAAGGTCACGAAAATGTTTTTTTTTAGAATCAAGGAAAATGTCCAGATTCATATTAATTTACTCCGTTGCTGAAGATTTCTTTCAAATTACAAGTTACTGTTCCGTTTGAGTAATTTTTCAAAATTGATTTCTGGACATACCTGGATATACAAGAATACAGAGTCGAGCCGTTTTTTTATGAAGCCTGTTAAGTCACCTTGTGGTGTTAATCGTTTTTCTTTCAAACAAATACGTCAGTCTAACTGGAGTGGTTCTCAAATTCTGGAATTGCAACCCACCACATAGTGGAGATTTTTAATTATTACTTCATCAGGGATACCTTTGCGCATAATGACAACTTGTATTCAATTATTACAACTTACCCCTCTAACAGTAATATAAAAGTAATATGAAAGTAATTTAAAAGTAATAAAAAAGTAACAAGTAATATAAAAGTAATATAAAAGTAATATAAAAGAGCTGTAAAAATAAATTTACCATTTCAAGTATTTTACAAGTTTTTTATTTCTTTTTTTTAAGGAATTATACCAATTGTAATAGGCCCTATATGATATACCTAAACACTAGTAGTATTAGTATTAGTGTTTCAAAAGATTGTCTTTTTAAAAAAATTGGCGATTCCTAATTCTGTCTAAATAAAGATAGGAACTTGGAAATAAATAGAAATTTAAAATGTCGTTTAAAGTTGAAAGGTAAATAACTAATTTGCTTTCTGCCTTTTATAAAAAAAAAAAAAAAAACTATAATCCATTATTTTTTTTTAGAGACGTTTGGGTCTAAGTTTCCAAATAAAGCTCAATTAGCGTTGAAAAAATTATGTGAACAAATATATGCTTTTAAAAATTAGCTTTTAATTAGATGGACTGAAAAGTGAAAACATAATCATTAGACCATACAAATATTTATATACTAGCTGTACCCTGCAAAGCATTTGCAAAAAAAAGACTAATTAGTTCCAATTCTAAAAATATTAAAAAGTAATTAGCTTTATAATTTTTCAAGGTGTTAATTCATGGACTGAATTAAAATCGTGTATTAATATTATAATCTATTAGAGTGCCAAATTGTATGTTTCTAACTAAATAGGAACAGGATCAAATAGCAGTTACCCAGATTTGAGAACACACCCACAAACTCACAAACAAAGTGTAACAAATTAAAAGTTATACAAAGTATTCTTTCCTACCGGCAGTATCATTGCTATCGTCAAAATGCACCTTAAATGTTTCAGTTTTGTAATGTCTAAACATCGGATGAAATTCTGATTGTTAAATGTATTTTGTGGTTTTCAACGAAAGACACTGTCTATTATTAAAAAAAAAAATTACATGTTAATATTTCCTAAACTAATACACTCTATTCTGTGTTGTATTTTCCTAGTTATGCAGAAATTGTTTTCCCCACTGCTTCCAACGTATTCAACTTTGAGATAATTCACGGCGGTCCTCACGTGTATGTCGGTGGCTCCATGAGCGTCCTGAACACGGCGGCCTTCGATCCAGTGTTTTACCTCCATCACGCTTATATCGATTATATATTTGAGAGGTTCAGGGCAAGACTCAGGAGTATAGGGGTCAACCCAGAGACCTACCCACAGGTGGTGAGTGTGTTTTATTTTTTTTTAGTCAATCGATAAAAAGTTTTCCATTAAACTTTAGAAAGGTGAGTTACACCTTAGATATGGAAGATCTTCTTTTGTTTTTCATGAGTTGACACAAGTTGGAGATGATGATATAACTGAATGTCACACTAGCAGACCCAGGGATGTCAATCGACCTTATATCCCGAACTTACCAATTTAAAAATTTGTAGACTTGTGGAACCTTTAACCCTCTTTCACCATGAGTGTAAAAATGGCATATATTCTGACTAATGGTCCAACCAGCTGACCTCTTATGCTAATATACCCACTGATAAATAAATAAATATATATATATATATATAAATTATAATGATAACTAGAGCTGAATAGAGCTTTAAAAGTATAACAGTAAATAGAAGGCCCTACTAATACAAATCGTATATGTAAAACGCCTTAAAAAATCTATCTGTGTATCGGCAATTGGTGAGTCATGTACGTTCAGTTATTGCGAAAACCTTTAGTAAATATATCGTGAAATTGTTTAAAGTTAAAAACTTACAATACATATTTTTTTTTAATCGAAATTCATCTGATCAGATTTAAATTACTTTTTCCTGTAAAATGACATAAAATGAAAGATATATTTTTTACATAAAATCACCTTTACTTACATGTAGCAAACAACGAAAGAGTTAGCATTACACGTATTCACATATAGCATTTACCCAAGGTGGCGGCATTACACGCCACATATAGCAATAAAACAAGGGGGCAGCTTTACTACATATAGCAAATAACCCTAGGGGGCGGCCTCACAGTACTACATATAGCAATAACCCAACGTACTCACAAACCCAAGGGGGCAGCATTACACGTACTTACTTGTAGCACTCACCTAATAGGGCATAACTCTCCCAAAATCAGATATAATCATTTCAGTTTATGTTAGGTTTCGTATATGTTTTTTTTTACTTTCATGATATTCATACAAAATGGATGGATCAATTTCTGGATTCATAAAAAAAACTTAATTTGCATGTGGATGATCGTGCGGTATAGCTCTCGACTGTCGAACTGAAATTCCCTGGTTCGATCTCCGGTGAGAAATAGGGAAGTTTCAGGTTATGGTGACAGATCCCTGTTTAGTGGGGCCCGCAGTCCGCCACTCGTTTCAGAATGTAGCACATCACTAGCACTTCATTTGTTACTGCAACGGTCCGCCAGTCAAATTCGCAAACATAATTGGGCTCCAAAAATGTGACCACCTCTGCCGTTGCTACTTCTAAACCTGATAGTGTGTTGGTTCTGTAGTCAACTAACTCCTTAGGGCTATTGGTTGTTCTTTGTAATTGGATATATAGCTAGTGAATGCTAACCGCACATTGCAAGGTGCTAATGTATGCATAATGTATCCACCCCACCTCCCTATTATATTGCATTTCACCCTGTACTATTAACTATTTTATCTCCATACCTATTTATTCTTACGCACTGGCTCCGCATACGCCTAAGCGTTCTACATAATTTTTTTTTCGGAACACGACCAGCAAACTTTGATGACGTGAGTAAACAGAGTGAACTCTTATGATTTAAAGTTATTTTCTTTTCGCGGTAAATAGCATAACTGAGCAATTTTTTTCTAATTATACATTAAAATTGTCAATAATTTGTGTGTCGTGTTGGCATAGTGGTTATGCCGCTTGGACGTGACCTATTTTTATGCTGACTAAATCCAGGTTCGATTCCTCTCAGAAACATTATTTTTTTAATGTGTTTTTTTTTTCAGAATGTATCCTTTCAGTTGTTTTAATGAAAAGTAACTAATTAGATCTCTTTGACATTTTTTTTATTGAAATAATGTTTCCTTTAGGATGTTGTAAGAAAAATATACAACAACTAATTAGTTGTTTTTTTTTTAACTATTTCATAACTTTAAAAAAAAATATATAATATGTATCAAAGCTGAACACAGAGGCGTAACAGGGGGGGGGTCCAAAATCGAAAGTCCCGCCGGGCTCCAGCTTGAGGGGAGCCCCCCCCCCCAAAATTATTTTTTACATTAAATATTAAGTACATAATCTCATGTCATGGTATCGAATGTCAAGAATGCAAGGCCCCAAATCCTAGGTTCGGCAATGGCTTTCACAATAGTCTATCTTCCTGCAGAGGCTTGCAGAGTGTCAGTTAGTCCTATAATATTACCTAACTTTTCCTTACCATCAATTTTGCGTCATACTTTAAAAAATTCAGAGTAGCCTACATATTTCAAATTTACTAAATAAAAAAAAAGTTAAAACGAAACGAAATGAGGCAAGCACTGCCCCGTAAAAAAAAATGTGAAAGTTCTCTGTTAGGATCAGGCATTCTATTTGTAGGGGCCAGGCAATAGCTTGGCGACTTTGAATGTGCATTTACTCGTCTGAACTACAGAGCAAATACAGAGGGGGCCAGACGGAACGCAGAGGGGGCCTGGCTCCTGCCCTCCTCACGCTACAGGCCTACAGAGGTGTAGGCTGCCATTTATATCTGAGAATTGGGTCCAAATACTGAATGGAGACCGAATTAACTAGTGTTAGCTTGTCTGGAGGTGGGGTGAGGGGATGGGAGGAGGGTTTGCAATGAAATATTAGCTTTGAGCATTTTTTGTAGCATTTTCGAAAAAAATGCTCTACGTCCCCTGCCTTGTCTGTCTGTCTGTCTGTCCGTCATCACCTCTAGATTTCAACGTCAACTAACAAGTCTAGACCCTTTGATTCATATATCATTTGCAGGTTCTTAGTCACCATGTATGTCGAAGAGTTCATTTCCATGATCGACTTCAGGCTGAATATAAGCTTAATAGTACCGTTTTTACCATATGTTAGCTTAGTTAACAAAGGAGCGCCCTATATCTCAGCAACCATAAGTCCTAGAACCATGATGTATATATCATTTTGTAGGTCTTGGCCTGCCATGTGTACATCTAAAGTTCATTTCGCGATAGGACCTCTCAGGGCCGGGATTCAGGGTTCCCAAGGAGCTAATATATTATATATAGATTATAAGCTAAACAAAGGGGCGTAATCATTATTTTTTTTTACAGTTCTTAAACATGACTTACTTCCCTCTCTATTATACATAAAAATGCTCTTAAACGTCCTGTTTTTACAGGCTTAATTTTTGCTTGTTTGTTTTATTCGTCCGACTTTATTAGGCTTGGGCAGACCCTAAAAAAAGGTAATAAAGAATAACTGCCGTGCATGCGCACATCTTTACTAAAGTGACTTTACTCTTAATCCTAGATATATATCCTGACAACTAAAATATATAATTCAAAGCCGTATTTATTTTAAAAAATAAATACTATAAAATTATCTCCGATTATTAACAGCAAATTACTTTATTAGGCTTGAACAGACCCGAAAAAAAAATGCCAATATAAAAATATCTCCGATTATTAACAGCAGATGACGTCATCAAACTCTGCCGTAAATAAGAGTTCTCATTCATTCTGTTTACTGACGTCATCAAAGTTTGCTAGTCGTGTCCCGAAAAAAATACGTAGTACGCTTAGGCGTATGCGGAGCCAGTGCGTTATTCTTATCTATTTAGTTTTCCCTTCCTTCCCTGTCTATTTTAATTATTTGTACCGTGCACTTTTCTAATGCTTATTTTAAATACTTTTGGTATGTAATTTACTGATCTTAGATGATGATGTCAATCAATTATTAATTTGTTTACTCCAGAATACAAACGCCCTACATCAGGCTAATGCACCCACTGGGTTCCAAGTACCACAGTCCTATGGCTACTTAGAAGTTCTCGCCAGAACAGCTTCGTATCAACCAGTTCCAACTTGTTCTTTCTTCTCACGGTCGTGTGGTGATAGGTAAGATGTCCTTCGGGGACGCTTTGAGTACAAAGCTATGCTATTTTTTGTATATAGACTTAATGTTGTCGCGCTTTAATATATATCACTTTTTTGAACACATTATTGAGCCTGTATCGGTTATTTCAATATATTTCTGTTAGTATTGACACCAACAAAGGGGTGGGCTTGAAATCACCATGACGACAACAACGACGATGAACAATGAAATGCAGATTGAAACAATGAACATGTAGATTGAAACAATGAACATGTAGATTGAAACAATGAACCTGTAGATTGAAACAATGAACATGTTGATTGAAACAATGAACCTGTAGATAGAAACAATGAACCTGTAGATTGAAACAATGAACATGTAGATTGAAACAATGAACCTGTAGATTGAAATAATGAACCTGTAGACTGAAACAATGAATCTGTAGATTGAAACAATGAAAGAATGAACCTGTAGATTGAAACAATGAACATGTAGATTGAAACAATGAACCTGTAGATTAAAACAAAATGACAGGCCACTTATGCACTACTAGATTAATTAGGAATAGCTTATAACCACCAGGTTGGCCCTATAATCTTCGTGGGACATAGGCACTTTAGTATTTAAAGTGAAATGAAGGATATAGTGCGTTAGATGTAAATGGCTAAATTTTCACGAAATCTCATTTCTAGGCTCTCATGGTCTCATGGTCGTAGACAGTATCATAGTGCTATAACGACCCTAACAACCGACCTACTAGTCGCAGAGCACTGACTAAGTAGTAACAGGCCACAGACTAACTAGTGATATGTCATACTAACTAGGTAGCACCACGTTATTTACTAACTAGTTCCACGTTATTTACTTACTAGTTCCACATTATTTACTTACTTGTTCTACGTTATTTACTAACTAGTTCCACGTTATTTACTTACTAGTTCCACGTTATTTACTAACTAGTTCCACGTTATTTACTTACTAGTTCCACGTTATTTACTAACTAGCACCACGTTATTTACTAACTAGCACCACGTTATTTACTTACTAGTTCCACGTTATTTACTTACTAGTTCCACGTTATTTACTAACTAGCACCACGTTATTTACTAACTAGTTCCACGGTATTTACTTACTAGTTCCACGTTATTTACTAACTAGCACCACGTTATTTACTAAATACACGTTATTTACTAACTAGTTCCACGTTATTTACTTACTAGTTCCACGTTATTTACTAACTAGTTCCACATTATTTACTTACTAGTTCCACGTTATTTACTAACTAGCACCACGTTATTTACTAACTAGCACCACGTTATTTACTAACTAGTTCCACGTTATTTACTTACTAGTTCCACGTTATTTACTTACTAGTTCCACGTTATTTACTAACTAGTTCCACGTTATTTACTTACTAGTTCCACGTTATTTACTAACTAGCACCACGTTATTTACTAACTAGCACCACGTTATTTACTTACTAGTTCCACGTTATTTACTTACTAGTTCCACGTTATTTACTAACTAGCACCACGTTATTTACTAACTAGTTCCACGGTATTTGCTTACCAGCTACACGTTAGCTAACTAGTACCAGGTTATTTATTAACTAGTATTGGCTAACTGTATCCTTCATAAGCAATCATTCAAATAGAAAACAAACATTTAGAAACAAAATATTTTTTTTTCGTTTTCTATTTTTAGATATTTAGTTTGTCAACTAAGTACTGGACGGTGCATTCCTACAACAGGCGGACCCAGAAAGAAGAGGTCAGTGGAAGAACCAGATCAACCCCCCAAAGAATCAGAACCTGAGACCTGTGATAAGGAACCAACCTACGGACTGCCTTATCAAAACGACTATTGCGAGGGCAACACATGTAACACTAGCCAGTGGGCCATAGCTGCCTACCTGTCAGGATCCCATCTAATATAAGGCCACCCCAAGTTTCAGACATACGACTTATTTTTCAGTGTCTGGTGGACAGGTTGATCCAAGTCTGGATATATATGCACCAGCTGCCTACAATCAGACCAGACAGTAAATACAAGTTTTATTTTGATGACGTTTTATTTTTATTTCTCTTGGATGTTGTAGTTACAATGATAATTAAACAGTAGGAAACAGGTGTATACTATTAATCTTTAGTCATACTAGAAGGCTATTCATAACAATATATATATATATATATATATATATATATATATATACATATATATATATATATATATATCTTTTTATAAGTGATTTGGATTCTGCTTTTAATCGAATGTAAGATTTAATACAACAGTATTCCAGTTTAAAATACGATCATGAAAAAATCGGATCTGCCCGAAACCATAAATAACCTAGCCTACCGATCGAGCCTTATGGGGTATATCTCTATGCAATGGTTTTGAAGGGTACAGCTAGTGTTTATGTATTAATGTCGTATAAAACTATACTAAAACTCCAATAATAAACTGGCTAAACTATATAAATGTCTTCAAAAAACAAAATAAAGAAATCAGAAAAGGTACAACAAACAAAATGTTATAATTAAGAATGTCAGTTTTAGTTGCATTTAACATTACTTACTGATTTCTATTTCATGGTAATACATTCTTTTTATTTCAGACGAAAAAAAAACAACAAGAAATTGTAATACATTTTCGCTCATGCAGTTTAATTTCATGTGTACACCAACAGGTATATTGCAAGCCAACAAGGGAATCCAATGACGTACAGCAGATGTCAACATGACGAACCAGCTGGCCAAATTTTCGTCTATTCTCATGGGATAAATTATGCCGGATATTACAAAGAATCAACTATTGTAGATCAAAAATTACCAGTTTCCGTTTCCCTTGGATTTGTTGGTGTTAAAAAGCCATCACCTGGAAGAGGTTCAGCTAACTTTGTGTTGTTATTTTTAAATATTACAAACAATATTTTTACATAAAGGCTATTTTTAAAAAGTCATTTATTTTGCAAGCAGAAAAAACAAAAATTAAGCCTGTAAAAACAGGGCGTTTAAAGCATTTTCGTGTATAGAGAGGGAAGTAAGTCATGTTTAATAACTGTTACAAAAATAAATTATGATTACGCCCGTTTGATTAGTTTATAATCTATATATAATATATAAGCCATATATAAGGCCCCTAGGAAACCATGAAGCGAGGCCCTGACAGGTCAGATCGCGAAATAAACTTTTGATGTACACATGGCAGGCCAAGACCTACAAAATGATATATACATCATGGGTCTAGGACTTATGGTTGCTGAGATCTAGGGCGCACCTTTGTTAATATAGCTTATATAGTAAAACAAGCAATTTAAGTCTTTCCTGTTTCGGACATAGGACATTTTAGAGCAGTTTCGTGTACGCAGTGGCTACGGCTACGCCGGACGAAATCCGTATTTTTTTCCCGGGTTACAGCCATAAATTTTGATCCACGCGTATAGGTTTTGATAAATAGAGAGGGAAGTAATCATGTTGAATAACTGTTACAAAAATAAATAATGATTACGCCCCTTTGATTAACTTTTATTATTTATATTTATAATATAAGCAAAAACGGTACTTAATACGCCCCCTTTTTCGGCCCTCAGAGGTCAGATCGTGTAATGGACCAAAGTGTTTTCTTGGCAGGCCAAGACCTACAAAATGATATATACATCATGGGTCTAGAACTTATGGTTGCTGAGATATAGGGCGTTCCTTTATTAATATAGCTTATATAGTAAAAAACGGTACTTAAAACGCTCCCTTTTTCGGCCCTCATAGGTAAAATCGCAAAATTGACTTTTGATGTTCACTTGGCAGGCCAAGACCTACAAAATGATATATACATCATGGGTCTAGGACTTATGGTTGCTTAGATATATGTGCTCCTTTGTTAAAATAGCTTATTTTGTAAAAAACGGTACTTAATACGTCCCTTTTTTCGGTCCTTAAAGGTCAGATCGCGAAATGGACCAAAGTGTTTACTTGGCAGGCCAAGACCTACAAAATGATATATACATCATGGGTCTAGGACTTATGGTTGTTGAGATCTAGGGTGATGACGGACAGACAGACAGACAGACGTACAAAACGGGGAAAATGCAAAGAAACCTAAATGCACTTCTAGAATCCACGATATAGTTGAATGTCGCCGGGTTATGTTAGGCCTATGACAGCAATCTGCAATAACAGGAGGCTGTTTACTCACATGTACGTCCTGTCGCTAAGTTTTTTGATTTGATAGGAGCCCTTATAACAGAGACCGCCCCCTCCCCTTACATGTGTTCTGTTGACACCGTTGTAATGGTGACTGACACTTTTTGTGAATGTAGAATAATATTTACTGGTTTAGAGTGTGAAATTTTTATATAAAAACACTCTTTTAGGATACTGTAAATTTCAGCTGTATTTATTTTTTGTATAGATGGAGTGACCAAAGTTTTGCTACGAGCCCACGATTCCTGTGGTCGAGTGTGTCAGGTTGCATGCAAGGATCCTTATACTAATCAATTCAAGATATGCTCCGGAGCTGTGGCAGTCACTACTGATAAACCTCTCATGTTTGGTTATACACTAGATGAAGGTAAAGGAAAAATCATGCCTCGTGAAATACGAAGAGTTAAGCAAATTATTTTTAAGCTAAAAATAAGCAAAAGATGACACTCTGACTATTATTTTATTTAACTACTTAAAGGGGATGAG
The DNA here is from genome assembly GCA_021962125.1 of Bulinus truncatus. Classification (NCBI taxonomy): domain Eukaryota; kingdom Metazoa; phylum Mollusca; class Gastropoda; family Planorbidae; genus Bulinus; species Bulinus truncatus. Next base: position 2,033,148 of record JAGDYQ010000141.1, read on the forward strand.
ACGATAATTTTTAAAGAGCTTATTATTTGTATTGATATCGGTCTTGTAGGTTATTGAAATTCATTATAAACTGAAATATGTCAACTTTTGTTTGTTTTCATCTATAGATACCTGTGATTTGTAGTCTCACTGTTTTATTAAAGACTTTTGATGTAATGATTTATTCTAAGGCTATATTGAACCAATTTACCTATTCGCACAACCACATAATCTAGATCGATATTTTTAGTTCACAATTGTAACGAATGTTTCAAAACAAAATTCTCTATATCAACTAACTAATTCATGTATGAAATGCGAACAAAAAATATGACCTATATTGGCACATGAACAGTCTTAGATAACAAAAAGTTCATTATGTGCATTTATAATCGCACTAAGTAGTTTACATTTTCTACGACGATAAAATGCTCCAGGTGCCATAAATTCTAACATCATTGTTTAATCACAAAATGTATTCATACACCAGACTTATTTCTTTATTATATGCACCCTGTACTATGTGGGCAGAAAAAAATAACACATACACTTATACACATAAACACACACATACACACACACATACATACACACATACACACACATACATACACATACACATAAATACATACACACATACACACACATACACACATACATACACACATACATACATATACACACACATACACATACATACACACAAATACATACACACACATACACACACATACACACATATACATACACACACATACACACATACACACACACACACACACATAAATTCACAAATATATTCACACATACACTCGCACACACACATTCACACACACACACGCATATACACACATACATTCACCTTTTTTCACATTTTCAAGATTACAAAGCTACGAAAATAATTTTTAGTAATCAGATTTTAAATTTAACATTTATTCAAAAATTTTTTCCCAAATTTTCATTTGATGGAATTGAATTTAGTGCAACACATCATACATGTAAATATTTTGTTCGGTGAAAAAAAAATATTAATTTAATTTAACTTTAATAATACAATGTCCTACATAAATATGTCAAATACCAAAGTTTTGTTACATTGTGTTTAGCGCAACATTGGGCAGGGCCGTTTATTTTAATAGGCAATTGGTCTTACAGACCGCTTAGGGCATTCAATACCAAATAGCCTATCAGTAAAATTTACATTGATATTCATGCTATCGGGGTCCTTACAATCAGAGCAAGTAATGGGTCACTGAGCTTAACCCATGACACATTAAGTTCTTGACCCAGACCCATCACGACCCATGACCCATTGAATGTTGTTATTTTCAAGATGGCGGCCGTCGCCATAGAAACCATTTTGAAATTTAAAAAATCGCGACGACGGGTTATTTTTAGGGTCGGGCGGAGACTAAGGATGGGTCGTAGGTCAGGGAACATTGACCCATGACCCATGTGACCCATCCAATTTTGCGACCCATTCGACCGATTGACCCATGACCCATTGACCCATTACTTGTTCTGCTTACAATTTCCTGGTAACCCTAACCCTAACACCTATGAAGGCCTGCCTAGGGGTCCCCAACCTCTCAGACATAATGCCTATACACTACATCGCCGTGACCAACATCTACCTGTTCAATTTTTCTTGCAGCTGTGACCAGTGTCGTTGACTACAAGTTTGACAGCGAGTGTCCCAGAATTCTTGGAGATAATGTATTCATTATGTTCCTATGTGACTATCGCAACCAATATCCTTATGTCAAATACAAACCCGAGTCAAATTAACCTGATCCACAGTAGATACGAATGGAATACAGTTTGAATACAGTTTGAAGTATCTTAGTTAAAAAAAAAGGAAAATATTTTTAGATTTATTAATTATTTTGCCGTGACCATAATACTTGATAGATGATACATACTAGTATGATATATCTATAGTTTGTTACTTATATTGTATGATTCGTCTATGGTGTGATACAACTTTAGAAATGATATGAAAAGAAATACATACATTACAATTTTTAAACTAAAAAAGAGGATAATGAAAAATGAATTAAATAGGAATAATTTCGTAATATTTAAATTTAAAATATACAGAAACTAGAAATTCTAATAAAATTATTTACCAGGTAGTACAGAATCTAGACATTCTAATCAAATTATCTACCTGGTAGTACAGAAACTAGACATTCTAATCAAATTATTTACTAATAGAATTTTTAAAAGATGTTTCTTTTAATTAAAGAGAAACATTATATTTTGTATAATGTATATTTAACTTAATTTCATAAAAACAAATAGATGTAAGATTACACATTACCAATACATGTATTTATTATGTGCAACTACTTTGTTATTTTCTTCATATTTTCCTATTTGCTTTATATTTTGTATGCAGTATATTGTAATAACAAATGTTAATACTCTAACAACCAACCTACATCAGCATTAGCCAATGTATTATTACAAATTCAAACCATATTTTTTTTTCTAATATCTCATACGTAATCATTATTTCCGCAGTATCAAAAGGGGAGACAACATACATTTACTTTGGGCATTGTTCATTATCTCCTTCGATTGAACAACTTCAAAATACACGAAAAAGTTGCTCTTATAAATGTCATCCCGGTATGTTACATGTGGGTTTACAAGTCTCAGCAAAGCCTCCGCCCCCCCCCCTAAATATCTAATATGTCTAAAAATTAGTTCCTATTGCCTCCAAATATCTCTGGAATTCATTGCCCAGGGCACACAAAATCCAAAACATCTCTGAAAGTCACTTCCTAATGCCCGCTATAATCAAACTTAGCACGTGCTCGGGGCATCCAGAAACTATACGTCAAATTATGGTTGCATTACAGTACAACTTGGTTACATTACAGTACAAATTGGTTACATTACAGGACAAATTAGTTACATTACAGAACAACTTATTACTGGGTTGTTGTTTTTTTTTCAATTTATTATTAGTGATATGAGCTTAGTATTTATATAAATAATAGCGATTTTGATTCTGTGTTAAATCGAAAGTAACGAATTAATACTACAGTTTTTCAGTTTAAAATACAAACATGAAAAAATCGGATCTGCCCGAAACCAAAAATAACTTAGCCTACCGATCAAGCCTAAGGGGATATAACTCTATGCAAAAGTTTTACAGGATACAGCTAGTATAAAATAATAGAAAATATGAAAAATAGAAAAAAAAAAGATTAAAAATGATATTGCGAGTGTGTGTGTGTGGATAGGCAGCCACAATTTTTGCAAAGGGCATCAAGGGGAGTTAATCCCGTTATGACGGTATTATATTTATATATCATTAACCAATACAGCCATAATGATAACATATAATGGTGCTAATTGAAAACTTTGAATGTTACTGCGTAGTATTCTTCAGCTGGTATATAAGACATGATGTCAGTAGATTCAAAATTTATGTTTATCATAGCCTCACTTTGTGTCTACATTTTTTTTTTCTTTTTAAATATTGAATTTGATCGTTTAGAAACTTCTGCAACAGTTTAGAAATGAAACTTAATTATTTAGCCATTACTTAAACTTCGTCCAACAGCTATGGTGAAGTTCAGTGTTTCTCAAAGTATGGTACCCATACCCCCAGGGGGTGCGAAGAGAACTGAGAGGGGGTACGGGCTGCATCGGGCTGAGAACATCTGGTAAACATGCACGGATACATCGAAAACATTGAAATGAGGGGAAAACCACGAACTTAAAAACAATATAATACTTTGTTGTTTTTTTTACGAGGGGTACTCAGTAGCAGGCTTGCGGAGCCGGAGCCGAAGAGTCGTGGAGCCGCACATTTAGCTGGAGCTGGAGCCGAAAAAATCTGGCGGCCCCACGGCTCCCAAATGTTTTTTTTTTAAAAAGCTGAATTTTTGTTAGCTTTAAAATTCCAAATTTGTTTGATTGTTTGCCTCCTACAATTTGAAATGTTGTCATGTTTTACGAAAGCCACAACAGTAACAGCATTTAAATGATAGCGTGCCCGCACATCACCACAAGAAATCTTTAATGGGGAATCGTTTTGTGTTCGTTTTAAATCTTGTTTACCCTCCGAAATTTTTTAATGGCATGTTATTTTGTTATATATAAAGTTGAAACAGTTTTTTTTCAAAGAATAATTGTATCAATCATTTAAAATAAATTTTTACTACGACGACAAATAGAACGCGTCATTTTGTATATTATATGACTGCGAATTTGTAATAGACTAAAAACAAAATGGTCACTTTCTGTATTTAACAATTTTATTATAAACAGAATAGCTGAAATAGATTATATAAATTTATAAGGCTGTGGGTCCGAATAACAATCAGACTTAATTGGTACGGGGTCCGAATAAAAATCGGAGTTTATTGGTTACCGGGTCCGAATAGTCACTTCGAATTTATAAATAATAAATATAATTACTGAAGTCTTTAAAATATTTTAAATAATGTATCATTTTACTTTTTGCTGATTTGGTCATTGAAATAACTTTTTATTACTTATGAAAATAGCGACTAGTGAAACCTCGGTCGAAAATAATGATATGATTCTGGATGCACTGAAATGGTTTGTTTTTAGTAAAACCGACATGCGTATATTTTTCAAGTTCCTGACTATGGGGGTGAACGCGGCAAAATTTGCATAACTTTTTATCAGCGGCATGTTTGCGTGGCGCAATTACAAAAATTTTTGTCTCGTGTGATACTAACTTAATAGGGAGCCGGAGCCGTCAAATTTGTGGGAGCCGGAGCATGAAAAAATATGGCGGCTCCGCAAGCCTGCTCAGTAGTACGAAAATGTAAAAAGGGGGTACTCAGATGACGTAAGTTTGGGAAACACTGGTGTAGATCATTAGTTATCACTTGAACTTCGACCAACATAATACTGTCTGCACAAAGAATCATCATATATCATAATATTCATTTCCAGTGTGCGTTAAATCGAAAGCGCGAAAGCGGAAAACAAGAATTCAAAATGGCGTCATCCCCTGTGTCTCGATTCAATTTTTCTTTTTGATATTATCTACAGTTTTCAATAATTTCTGTGCTTTTAATTATGAAATGTAAAATTCCCCAATATCAAAAATTAATAATTAGCATATAATATCATTCAAATCATTGTAGTTTTTATTACAACAGAGCATTTTAACATCGTCAGACGTAAACAATAGTAATAATCGAAAATCTCCACGTCGGCGACGATAAGACTATTGACCGCGTTGTCGTATCTAATTTCGTAAATAAAGTCCTTTTTTAAAAGTCGATATAACATTTTAAATAAGAAATTCTGCAAATTTCTATACTAATTATGTTCTTAGCTTTTATAACATTTTTTTTAAAATAAATACGGCTTTGAATTATTTCTTAATTACAAAATAACAATATAGGCCTAAAAAACTAGGTCAAAAGGCAATGAAAACATAACCGAGCAATATTTTTCTTATAGTACATTAAAATTGCACATTAATTTGGTTGGCGCGGTGGCAGGATGGTTATGCAGCTTGGACAATGTTCACTTTCATGCAGACTATCCGGGTTCGATTTCTCCCAGTGACATTTATTTTTATTGTTTTTTGTTTCAGAATGTCTTCTTTTAGTTGTTTTAATGAAAAGTAACTAATTAGATCTCCTCGACATTTTTTTTTAAGTTAAAATAATTTATCTTTTAGGATGTTGTAAGAAAAATAAACAACAGCTAATTAGATTTTTAATTATTTCATAAATTAAAAAAAAATTAACACAGAGGCGTAACTAGGGTGGGGGGGGGGTCCAAAATCGAAAGTCCCACCGGGCTCCTGCTTTAGGGGAGCCCCCAAATTATTTTTTTATATTAAATGTTAAGTACATAATCTCATGTCATGGTATCGAATGTCAAAATGCAGGGTCCCCAAATCCTAGGTTCGGCAATGGCTTAACAAGTCTATCTTCCTGCAAAGGCTTTGCGGGGTACAGCTAGTATATAATAATACTCATTTCCAGTGTGCGTTAAATCGAAAGTAAAGAATTAACACAACAGTATTCCAGTTTAAAATACAACCATGAAAAAAATTGGATCTGCCCGAAACCAAAAGCGTAAGGGGATATAACTCTATGCAAAGGTTTTGCAGGGTACAGCTAGTATGTTTTTAATAGCTTTACAACAAATATAGATAGTTGAGTAAAATGTACATTCTTTCTGCTGAGCCCAAGATCAGGCTGGTCAATCTTACAGTGTCGCTAGGGCCGTAACGGGCCACACTTTATTCTTGCCACGAGGGCCGCATGAAGGCATATTTTTTAGCCACGTGGGGCGCATGGGACACATTTTGTTGTCATGATGTACACATGTGTCTTATTTTATTGCTGTGAGGGCCGCATGGGCCACATTTTGTTGCCGCAAGGGATACTTGGGTCATATTACGTTGCCAAAAATGACATACTCCAACTTATCCACATTAAATATAACTAAGATTTAGCAGCTAACAAAAAACATCAATGCAAAAAAAGCGAAGTAATTAACCTAAATAAAAAAAAACGAAATTTAAAACTTCAGTGAGTTTTTCTAATGTGTCTTTCAACACAATCATCTATCGTCACTGTTCATGAGGTAGGTAAGCTTGCAGTAGAACTCACATTCAAACTCTCGCACAATCTATGTGCCTAAAACCTAACCCGACATTGTATACAAGGCAGATTTGACCGATTGCTCCAAATCGGGCCCCGCGTCTGGCACTGGTCCCGCTATTTACATTTAGCCTTAATAGTAATAGTTGTTATTGTAAAAAAAATAGAATAGGAGCCTCGCAAGCATCCGTTTAATTGGGCCCCGCAATTAGTAAGGCCAGCCCTGTTTATGTAGGCTATATAAAGCATTGAAAAAAAAAGTGAAAGAAGTCAAGTAGTAGAATATTAAGAGACGAGGGAATCTTTACAGCAGCGGTTCTGAACATGTGGTACGAGTAGCCCAAGGGGTCCGAGAAAGGATATGCAGCGATACGAAGCGACATATAATTTTTGTTGTAAACAACCAAGAGTTTGAAGAAGATCGCCAGTTTGATGCGTGACTCATCACCAAAACCACGTGTCCAAGTATCGCATTAGAAAATATTTACATTTATTGGCGATCTTACTTATGGGGGTTACCCGCTGACATACTTTCGCACCATTTTGGAGTATCGTAATGATAAACGGTTGAGAGTCGCTGTTGTACAGTGAACATATAATATAAATAGTGGGCGGTTAATATTACAAGCACATTAAAAGAGTATATTTATTATTTAATTATATCTCTTGAATTGTGTGATATTTAGATTTAAATTAAATTAGTTTCATAGTTTTATATAAAAAAATAATGATTTGTGTAACCTCTTTGCACTTTTGAAAAGTCTTGCTAATTATTTTAAAAAATTAAGATTTCTTATCTCCCCTTTACAATACAAATCGTCAACACATATCAACGTGTATCTGTCAAGTCCAAATGTACTAATTGTTGTATTGATTGGATAATTAATGTTGAGTTCATTTCATCAATATCAGTTGAGAAGATGTGTATTGTAAAGTGACATTGGTAGTATTAAAAAAAACGATAAGGCGAAAAATGCGTAAGTGTACCACACTGGCCAATAATGCATTGGATGTAGCACAGTGGTAAAAAATGCATAAATGTTCCACATTGTTTGGCAAATAATGTATAGGTGTATCACATTGTATGGCGAATAATGCATAAGTGTACCACACTGTTTGGTGAATCTAACACATAATCGCCGTTTGTATGCGTGTAACCGTGTGTCTCCTTCAGGCTAATGGTCCGTACATTTCAAATGTGGTGTACAAGGAAATCTATTATATGTATTGTGTTCATGGCAATAAAAGATAAATGTTCTTTTCTATTGCAGTATTTCGTGCATCTCTTTGTTATTTCATTTCATATCTTATTGTGTTCATGGCAATAAAGACCACACGATCTTTTCTATTGCAGTAGTTCCCTTCTGTCGGATTTCGTTCAGCCAGCTTCAGCAGGCTTTTCCACGAGTAATGAATAAGTGTACCACACTGTTTGGCGAATAATACATAAGTGTACCACACTATTTTGACAAAAAAAAGCCAACCTATGAATTATTTGTACTTAAGCTGTTCCTAACTGAATCATTTTAAGACAGACTAGTCAAAGTCACAACTATGGTAAGGATAAGATGACTGAAACACTTCTTGAATAAATGTATATTTATTATGCCCTGGCTACAGAAATATTTCATCTTCCCAGATGACTTCCAATGGCCAAAGGAACTTTATGAAGTGTTTAGAGACCTAACAGCCAACCCATATAGTGGCTTTTGCAAGAGTAGCTTTAAACGCATCAATTATAATTCGTATTAGATATAAAAAAAAACGGCTCAAAAGACACATGCATGCACATTGTTGAAGTCATATATATATATATATATATATATATATATATATGTATATATATAATAGATAATAAATATATTGATAAAATATAGATGACATTATGGTCATGCAGGAAAATATATAGACTGACATCAGACAGACGGGTGGGTTCTACAGTTGTATAGAGAGATTCCATTAAGGACGTTCCATGGAATATTTTGGGTTGCACTATTTCTTTCTTTAGGCTCCACGGGAAACAATGCCAGTCCGTACAAAATAACGCGACATACAGCAAACACAAATGCATTGTTGGAAGAATATTTTATAATTACATTACATAAAGAAACGTTCATTTTAAATGGGGGGGGGGGTGTTCCTTGTGTTAATGTCGCCCGGGGCGGACTGAAATGCCCAGCCGCTTCAAAATATAGTCAAGTCCGGTAGATGCCGCCTGATGGCTTTTTGCAAAAGTTATGTACCGCCTAGGGATACGCCACTGGATATAAAAGACGAGAAAGGAAATAAAGCAAATGGTGTCAAAAATGATACTTTAGCTGATCTTCATGTTTAAATACACCTTAACTATAGAAGAGTGCATATTTTTCAAAACAAAGATTGAAGTGATGGATTGCGTTACAGTAATGAAACAAAATACGTATTGAATGGCGAAGTCTTCAATAATAGCGTCTCCCAAATATATATTGACATCATTTTAAGATCAAGTACATACCTATATAGACGACATATAAACAATTAATGTCAACAATATTTCATCCATATTCAGGTAAGTTAATCACTTCATGATTTTTTTTCAGAATATTTTTTTTTTAATTATTTAAGTGAAGTAGTCATTGTCCAACAGAACTAAGTGCGGATGTATTTACTATAATCCTTACTTTAATACAGAACTAAGTGCGGATGTATTTACTATAATCTTTACTTTAATACAGAACTAATTACGGATTTATTTACTATAATCTTTACTTTAATACAGAACTAAGTGCGGATGTATTTACTATAATCTTTACTTTAATACAGAACTAAGTGCGGATGTATTTACTATAATCTTTACTTTAGTACAGAACTAAGTGCGGATGTATTTACTATAATCTTTACTTTAATACAGAACTAAGTGCGGATGTATTTACTATAATCTTTATTTTTAACTCTGTTTAGTATTTCTACAAGCGAAGGAAATAAAAAGTCACAATTTTAGCCGAAAGCTCACAATCAAGTTATTAGAATATCTTTTAATTTCTAACGAATAAGCAAATTATTTCGATTTATGTGAATGTTAACTTATTTGGATATTAGTGCAGTAATTGAATAAACAATTAGGTGACGTAATTGTGGTGTATATCTATTTAGAAAAAAAATGGTTCTATATATGATTGTATGTTATATTTGATAGTTTTGCTTCTTACTCGAAAATTACATGCGTTGGTTGAGAAGTGTGAGGAAGGAGAGTAGGGTGACGGGTTGTGGGACACAGTTTACGACAACTATTTTGAGCAACCTATACATTATAGTAAAAAAAATATAATTGAAAAAAAAAAAAAACAAATTTATCAAAATGTACTAGAAATAAAAGAGCAATAAGAATTAACCAATGCGGGCAATGAAAAGACTTTGAAATACATGAATAGTCCATAATATTTTAATGTTGACATAGTGTCATTTCATATATATAAAAGATACAATTCAGCACTCACCATTTGGCTAATAATTTCTCTAATTATGTGAATGATCTAAGCACATAGACCTTAGGAATTCATCGACTGAGATTAACTTCTACATGGTGGTAGACATTTCACCCCTACCCACTTTAATGTATTGTGCACACTTTCATTCTACACATTTTCAGAATTTTAAAAAATATTATTAAAGATTTATTTTTAGTTATTATTTTTAAAAAATGTTTAAATATTTTAACATGCATTATTTTACAGGATTTAATCAACACAATGTCTGTAGGCATGCGGATTTCTGTTGCATTGTTCTGTTTGGTTCTGCTGTCGATCCTGCAAATCACTGACCAGAAGATAGTGGAAATCGCAATCCCAGCCCAGTTACAAGAATGTTACAATCGAGTCAAACAAGTTAAAGTTGACAGTTACATTGGAAGTATTTACAGTTGGTTTTGTGAACACGCCATCATGAATTATTCCCTACCATCATTCAACAAATCTCTGGAGAATGAGTGAGTTTGTTTGTGTGATTTGTTTGTTTGTTTATTTGTTTATTTGTTTGCCTGTTTGTTTTGTTTGTTTGCTTTTTTCTCAAGGTCATAGCGCACTATATTTGTTTTCAGTGACTAAAATTGCTTTTGAATTATTTAATGAAATATTCGAAGTCCTGTTTTTTTTTTTATATTGCTAAAACAAGTTAACAGCTTTTATTAATTGTGAGGCTAGATATTTAAATTAGCCATATTTGATATTTCTAATTACTTTTATTGGATTTTTTTACTAACCATTTACTACTACAGTGAATTCTGCAATTAATTAATTATCAAAATTTAAAAGAAATTAATATCGGTTATGTTGTTTTTTTTTTTTTTTGTAAAGTAAAATTCTGCTGTGACACTTAAAACAATTGATAAAGACCTCTAGGTCGACACATTCAATGGCTTCCTGATTCATCCCCATTGCATTTCATATAGCTAATGTATTTAAAATGAACATCTGAAAAGGAGATAATTTTAATATGGACATTTCAAATGGAAACATTTCTAAACTGTAACTTTTCAAATATGAAATATTTAACTCCCACATATGGTGTGTTAATACCCGTGCATTTTTTTCACATCTATTAAAATTTAATTTACCCTAAAGAACTATTCTTTGAAACTAACGGATATAAATTTTGGTAACATGCAATCAAAAACTGGTGTTGAATAAGTCCACTTTTTTTAATCACTTCATTCATCACATTTGACTATATCTATTATACGTTTTCGTTTGTGTACATGAATGAATGTTTCAGGTACATCAACAAGTTGTATGAAACGGCACTGGAAGACACTAAAACTAATTCTCGAAAGAAGCGACAAGCCACAGAAAGATGTGTCAGACAGGAGTACCGCATGCTGACCCTGGATGAGAGGAGACGGTACCACAACGCTATCAATGCACTCAAGAGAGACACGGTAAGACTAGAAAATAAACAGTCCAGTGTTTATATATAAAATTTGACTGATACAAACACTTTCTATCACCATCTACTAAATAGTTATATGTATAAAAAATTATTTCCATTTATGTTAAGTTTAGTGAATGTACCAATGATGGCTGGACTAGTTTATTGTTGTCAATATCTTCGAAGTCTAAGTGTGATCTAAACCTAAAATTTAAAGATAGCTTTAAGGGTTTTTACCTACGTGGACGTTTCAAATGTCTGCCCCCTACTCCCCACCCCGGGGCTTGTATATCAGTTTATATTTTTAATAAAATCCGATATATTTTTTTTATAATTTGATGGTACTGGTCAAAGAACTCATTGAACGACTAACAGGCAAGATTGGTCCCTAACATCTAATAATTAAACAACTAGTATTTTATTTAGTCAATGGAAGTGATAATCAAGGCGTGAGTCACGAGTGGGTCACTAGAAAATATTGGGAGGGTTACGATAAAATTAAAATGTATAATTTACAGGTTCAATCGATATATCAACATAATTAAAATAATTATGTTTGTTAGTATGCATCAGTTGTTTCTACAAGCTGATAGTCTTATTAGTATGCATCAGCTGTTTCTACAAGTTGATAGTCTTATTAGTATGCATCAGCTGTTTCTACAAGCTGAGAGTCTTATTAGTATGCATCAGTTGTTTCTACAAGCTGATAGTCTTATTAGTATGCCTCAGCTGTTTCTACAAGCTGATAGTCTTATTAGTATGAATCAGCTGTTTCAACAAGCTGATAGTCTTCTTATTTGAATCAGTTGTTTCTACAAGCTGATAGTCTTATTATTTGAATCAGTTGTTTCTACAAGCTGATAGTCTTATTAGTATGCAACAGCTGTTTCTACAATTTAATTGTCTTATTAGTATGCATCAGCTGTTTTAACAAGCTGATAGTCTCATTAGTATGCATCAGCTGTTTCTACAAGCTGATAGTCTCATTAGTATGCATTAGCTGTTTCTACAAGCTGATAGTCTTAATATTTGAATCAGTTGTTTCAACAAGCTTATGTCTTCTTATTTGAATCAGTTGTTTTCACTGTTATTGCAGTCAGTGTATCCAAACAAATACGAAGCCATCGCCAACATTCACACTGGAGAAATTAACAGGATAGCCCATGGAGGGGCAGGATTTCTAGGTTGGCACAGAATTTACTTGTTAATGTAAGTTTTTTTTTTTAAATAAATGTTTGTATTTTATGTTTGGATTTATGTTTGGATTTATGTTTGGATTTATGTTTGGAAAAATGAATCATATCTATTTGCTACACTAGATTATCACAAAGTATGTCAAATACATATATATAGTTCGTCCATCGTATTCGATGAAGACCATCTAGTCATCAGAGGTTGGAGTGTTGGTTGGTGGGTGTCGGTGTGTGCGCCGATGGCTGACTAGTCCAATCCTTGCTTGGAAATGTCTGTGACAGTGGGGACAGGGAATGGTGGCTGTCAGATGGTGGTCGGCAGCGCGAGCTTTGCGAACCAGGCGTCGCGTTTCAGCAGCAGCAGTTCTATTTGCCTCACATAACCCAGCGCCTATGTGAACAGAGTGACGCCACAAAGCTCTGTCCTGGGCATCTTCCTCCCAGCAATCAGGATCCATGTTGAAAGCCTTCAAAGAGGACTTCAGCGTGTCCTTGTAGCGCTTTTTCTGGCCTCCGCGAGAGCGCTTTCCCTGCTGCAGTTCTCCGTAGAAGATCTTTCGAGGCAGTCGGTGGTCTGGCATGCGAGCGAGGTGGCCTGCCCAGCGAAGCTGAGAGCGCATTAGTATGGTGTAGATGCTGGACATGTTGGCTCTGGCAAGGACTTCAGTGTCGGGAACCTTGTCTGGCCATCTGATCCTCATTATGCGCCTGAGGCAGGTTGTGTGAAAGTGGTTGAGTTTCTTGGCATGGCGCTGGTAGACTGTCCAGGTTTCGCTTGCGTACAGTAGTGTTGGGAGGACGATGGCGTGATACACCTTCAACTTGGTGGGTAGGCTGATACCTCTTCTGTTCCAGACGTTGGAGTGAAGTCTACCAAAGGCTGCACTGGCTTTGGCGATTCGTGCGATAACTTCGTCGTCCATTACAACACAACGAGAGAGAGTGCTGCCAAGGTAGGTGAATTTCTCCACCGTGTTCAGTCTCTGGCCGTTAACGTGGATGTTGGGGTCAATGTATTGTTTGCCTGGGGCTGGTTGGTACATCAATTCGGTTTTCTGTGTGCTGATGGTGAGACCAAAGTTGAGGCATGCACGTGAGAATTGGTCGACGCAGTGTTGCATGTTGGTTTCTGAATCTGCGTTTAGAGCGCAGTCGTCGGCGAATAAGAATTCTCTCGTGGTGTCTGTCAGGACCTTCGTTTTGGCTTGGAGCCTTCTGAGGTTGAATAGGCCACCATCAGTGCGGTATCTCAGCCCAATGCCCGTCTCACTGCCGTTGAAGGCATCTGTCAGCATTGCGGAGAACATGAGGCTGAATAGGGTCGGCGCTAGGACGCAGCCCTGTTTCACTCCATTTGTGACTACGAATGGTTGGGATGCTTCACCGTTGTCCTGCACCCTGGCCTGCATGCCATCGTGAAACTGTCGCACGATGGAGACGAACTTTGAGGGACATCCGTATTTGGCCATGATCTTCCATAAGCCATCTCTGCTGACGGTGTCAAATGCTTTGGTGAGGTCAACATAAGTAGAGTACAGATCAGTGTTCTGTTCCTGACACTTCTCTTGGAGCTGCCTGGCAGCGAACACCATGTCAACTGTTCCCCGTTCTTTTCTGAACCCACACTTACTTTCAGGCAGGAGACCTTGTTGTTCCAGGTGTACGTTGAGTCTGTTGAGGAGGAGTCGGGCGAGGACTTTCCCTGATATGGATAGCAAGAAAATGCCGCGGTGATTGTCACAGGCATGGCGATTTCCTTTTTTCTTGTAAAGATGTATGATGGAGACATCCTTGAAGTCCTGGGGTAGTGTCTCTGTTTGCCATATTAGAATGAAGAGCTGAAGGAGATTTTTTGTCAAAGCTTGGCCACCTTCCTTATAGATTTCTGCCGGGATGGCATCTGATCCAGGCGCTTTGCCGTTTGACAGCTGTCTAATTGCTGTGGTGATCTCAACAAAGGTGGGTGGATCAGCAAGTGTGGTATTAGTGGCGACCTGAGGTAAACGCTGGATAGCTTCGTCGCTGATGGTACATATTAAATTCGAGATATACACAGAAATACATGAAGACATACATACATACATACATGCAGACTTAGGACATACATACATACAGGCAATTAGACAAATTGATGGACATACACACATTTTTAGATAAATTACAAGATGTAGATAGAAACAAAAAAATTAAACCTTGTATTAGGTTAACACAAATTAAAATATGACCTTATTTCGGTCTAAAGTAAATTTAGAAAAGATTTACAAGACTGAAAGTGATCCTAGATGTAATATTCCATCCCTACCTTGACAGCTTTAAATTTATTGACTGCATTAGTTTAGTTATCAGATCGATTTATTTTGGCTTGTGTTGAAACATAATTTAATGGCAATGTTCAATTGAAGAAATCAAATCACTGTTTCAGCTACGAGACGGCTCTACGGGAAGTTGACCCCAGTATCTGCCTGCCGTACTGGGACACGACCCTTGACTACGACCTTTACAATCCGTATATGTCCTCTATCTGGTCAGAAGAATTCCTGGGTACACCACGTGGCGCTGTGGTCAGAGGTCCTTTTGCTTACTGGACATATCAGTCTGGAGGTCAGCTTATCAGGAATGCCGGCGTTGATGGAGATTTGTTAAGTCAGTCAGAAATAAGGAATGTTTTATCAAGAAGAAGGTAAGGATTTACAGAGGAAGACTTAATGGCTGGCTCAGCAGGTGTAGCTATAAATATTACGGGGCCCCACAAATATTAACTTTACTTATGTAGAGCTCAACCTCATACACTTGTTTTTGTGCAGTATTATTCTAAGCATTACTTATGTAACAGGGCCCCCCACCGAACGTGCACCGCCCCTGATGAAAATCACAACAACAAATACCATCAGCCTCAAGGAATTATATTTTTTTTAATCCCAAACCCAAAAATTTAGGAAATAACTCCTATTTTTATTTGTTAAAGAAACATTTACTATACTGTAGTGCAGGTATTTGAATTATTTATTTATTTGTTCTGTATCTGTTTGGATGAATGATTTAATATACAGTGTTACATGTTATATATGACGAATTACTTCATCTAAGTATAAATACGACACATTTATAAAAATTTTTAATTCTATCATTTACCTACATTTATGTTGAATGTAAAAATGTCTTTTTAATTTTGACGATGGTCTATAAATGGTTAGAAATTGTTTCATATTCTTTTCTTATTCGAATATTTTTTGAGAAACAAGAATTTCTGTAACCATAAAATAATTAGAAAATAAGTTCAAACAAATACTTATAAGGCATTAATAAAAACGATTATTGAACTAAGTCAAATGACTATCGCTTTTGTATCTGCCTGTCTCCACAACACTGTATATTCCTATTTGGCTGGTGCTGACTTATTATAGAATCGATTGGCCGTGACCTATCAACTGCATATACAAGAGCAGTAAAATATTTTAACTATCATTCTACACATTTACCAGGTAACAATAAGTATTTGATAACCGTATGCATTTTATAAGTGTGTTTGTTATCACTGATAGTATTAATACAGTATTAAAAAATACAGTATCAAGAATGACTTGTTGTAATACTCTGCTGGTCAGGTATGAGGACATTGTAGCATCAAGAACGACTGACCCGATGTACGACATTGAGCAACTCCATGGGACAGTCCATGTGTATATTGGTGGGGCCATGAGCCGGCTGAACACGGCCCCCAATGACCCGGCCTTCTTCCTACTCCATTGTTTTGTTGATTATATCTTTCAAATGTTCAGAGATCAGCTTCGTGCATCAGGAGCGGATCCAGCCAAATACCCAACTGTTGTAAGTCCACGTTAAATGCAGTTATATTATTTCAGTTTTCCTACGGATATCCGACAGTTTTTAAGTCTCAGCTTAATTCATTTAAATAACATCCGTTTATCGCTTCACTTTGTATCGATACTAATAAAAGACATCGTCCTACTGATAGACTGACTCACTGACTCACTCATCAAGGATTCTCTAACTTCTCAAAAATATAGAATGCTGGACATTTGAAGACCCATTCCATTGAGATTACGACAAATAAGCATGTTTACTTTTTAATAAGCATGTTTAATTTTTAAATTAGCATGTTTAATTTTTAAATTAGCATGTTTAATTTTTAAATTAGCATGTTTACTTTTTAATTATCATGTTTTATTTTTAATTAGCATGTTTACTTTTTAATTAGCATAATTAATTTTTAAATTAGCATGTTTACTTTTTAATTAGCATGTTTAATTTTTAAATAAGCATGTTTACTTTTTAAATTAGCATGTTTAATTTTTAAATTAGCCTTTTTACTTTTTAATTAGCATGTTTACTTTTTAAATTAGCATGTTTAATTTTTAATTAGCATGTTTACTTTTTAATTAGCATGTTTACTTTTTAATTAGCATGTTTACTTTTTAATTAGCATGCTTATTTTTTAAATTAGCATGTTTATTTTTTAAATTAGCATTTTTTATTTTTTAATTCAACTGGTAACTGTCAAAACGATCGACAACGTCAGCCATGTTGAACTGGATATTTTTTGAACTTTTCTAAAAGCCTCCTATTGACAAAATGTAGTAGGTGGCTTCTTAGCGCTAACTGAAAACTATATAAATACTTAATTAGGAAGTATGACGTCATTGTTGGCAACCATATTCAAACTTTGAACGGTAGCCATGTTGAGATTTTTTATTTATCGTCTGGTCATCATGAGAATCGGTTTGGGGGGGGGGGGGGTCTCTAATCAGACATGCTAGCCTAAGAATACATGCATACATATTTTGCACTTTTAAATAGCAATGTAGGACAATAGACACAATAAAAATATAGGACTATAAGCTATATAACATTGTAGCATTAAAGGTTTACTAGCAATCTGTGAATATAAATTCTAAATGGCTACATACAGGTTGGTAATCCGCGACATATGGCTTCAGCTACTACCGGTTTCACTAATTACACTCAGGCTGATGGTTATTCGGAGAGTTTGGCCAGTCAAGTTTCTTATAAACCAGTTCCTACATGTTCAGCCAATGATACTTCTTGTGGTAACAGGTAAATTCAATCATTCAACACATTCCGATCATTAATTTTAATAAAACATTTCACTCTAATATAATCTCTGAAATACCCGGTCACGTCCTGGTTCAAAATTCAATGTCTACATGACTTTAGTTCTTAAATATTCGGTGATAGACCTGGGCATTTGTCATGTCCTGCTTAAAGCTTCCAAGTCTACAATGAAATTACTTTGGAGAAAAGTAAACATTGCGCTAATCATTTGCTTCTGTCTTCGGTGTCTCCATGGCAACTGCAAGCTCGACTAGGGTGGGGCTAGGGCGCTACATGAAACTGTACCATTAATAATTTTTTAGGATCTAAGAGTTAATTATTTCATTT
The DNA here is from genome assembly GCA_021962125.1 of Bulinus truncatus. Taxonomy (NCBI): domain Eukaryota; kingdom Metazoa; phylum Mollusca; class Gastropoda; family Planorbidae; genus Bulinus; species Bulinus truncatus. The sequence continues at coordinate 2,051,260 of JAGDYQ010000141.1, forward strand.
TTACAGCAAGTCAAGAATTTATATTAACTGAGATATAGACGAAATATGTTGATATTGTGCTAATTGTTAAAAAGAAGCTTAAGAAAAAATATTTAACGTATCTACAATCACCGAAAAGCTCGTTTCAATACTATTGCTGCAATGAGTGCTAATATTTGTTTGATTTTCCTTTTTCGCTAATAGTTATCTAAATGTTATATACTAACCTCCCCGTGGCGTAACATACGCCGCCCTATCAATAATTACTGTAATTATTATTTAAATAAGCAATCAAACAAAATAACAGGCTGACGTGCTGATGTCTTCGGAAAAAATACATGGTAAGCAAAGTTGAGCTTTGACCTATCATGTGCAGATTTTATGGTCACTATCTGGTACCTTCCAGCAACTTGTTTTTTTTTTATTTTATTGTTTTTTTTTTTCATTCAACATTCCCTCATTACCGCGGTTAAATGGATACAGAATTTACCGCGACGGGTGATAAATGAAATAGTTTCGTATTTAGAGCACATAAAAACATGATCAGTGGCAATTTTAGGTAAGACATCATCAAATATTCGAAATATTTCTTTGCTCTAAGACCGGCGGACGGACTATAATTTTAACATTTCAGTTTTGGCCCCTATCCCCCCCTCCCGTCAAAGTTGTCTAGATCCGCCCCTGAACATGATTACGACCAAAAAATACTGTTTTAAAAATTACTAGAGCTGTCTAGACATAAAATGATATTGTACAACCACCATTGCGCTCGTAGTGCTTAATATATTTCACTAAATAAAAGAACAAAACGTGATATAAGAAATTAAAATAATCTGGTTTTATAAAAGAAATAAAAAAAAAAAAAACAACGCGCTTGCTGTGGAATTCCACAATTCTATAACTAGTCCTGCATCTTCTCAAACAATACGCTTGCTGTGATCAAGCCCCCCCCCCCTCTACCCGTCTCCACACTATAGTGTTTTTTTCCGGCTAACGAGATGTCGTCTGTGATCGGGAATTCAACAATCTATAAATAGTCCTACGCAGTGTTCTCGAAGTTGTGAAATATATATATATATATATATATATATATATATATATATATATATATATATATATATTATATATATATATATATATATATATATATATATATAAGAAGTTATATATAGATATATATATATAAGAAGTTATATATATACATATATATATATACATATATATATATATATATATATATATATATATATATTTAGAAGAAGATATATATATGTTACCGGCAAAGTGTGAAATGCCGGCATTCTATACAATGCCTAGGCAATGTATAGAATGCCTGGTCGTTTTAGGCAAAGTATAAAATTTTTAAATTGTGCATACTTTTCCTAGGCATTCTATACAATGCCTAGGCATCTAGGCATTCTATACAATGCCTAGGCATTGTATAGAATGACTAGTGTCGTTTTGGCAAAGTATAAAATTTTTAAATTGTGCATACTTTCCTAGGCATTCTATACAATGCCTAGGCATTGTATAGAATGACTAGCGTCGTTTAGGAAAAGTATCAGAAAAGAACAACAAAAGCGTTTATTGATAAAAACATATTTAAATAAGGAATGAATGCAAAATAAAGCATGTGATGTTCATACCGGAAAAAAAACAACGATAGCAGAGCTGAGATTGAAGTATTTGCTTCAGCAGGTAAGACTGGATTCACACTTAGAATTGTACTGTACTTAATTTTCTTCTTTCACCCAAAACACTTCGTATTTTGGTATTTTGATCTGTCATGTTCATATTTCACGAATAAGTGAAGAATTGATAAATAATAAAAAGATGTTGTTTCTGGTGAGAACAAGCAGAACACAACTGGAATGGGGTACTTGTTGCAGCAGGGAAGACTAGAATGGCATTTTGAATTGCATTTAATTTTCTTTTTCACACAGACACCTCATAGTTTGGCTTTTCGTCTTGCATATACATCTGACGAATCCTTGGCCGCTTCTTGTAGACTGAGAAGTAGCAGCAGATTGGAGAGCTTTATCAAGGTCAGGAACGTCTTCCGCTTTTATGAAATCTTTTGGACATACGGTGAGTTCTGATCTGACATAAAGTAGCTTCAAGATTCCATGTGCAGTTCCAAGGCGGTAAAAGCCATCTTCTGTCATGCTCATAACAACTGCCAACAGATTTCCAACATGGTTACACAGTAATCGGCACTAGAACTATTCTCGTAACTCCTGTCGCTAACTAATGTCCGAATCCAGTCGTATTTATATTCCTTACGTCCCCACCTTAATTACGTCACAGTATCTTTAAGAATAGTTCTCACCTAAGGAGCGCCCCTTGTCGTCATTGTTGTCTCTCCTAAACTGTCCGTCGTCGCCTCCCAGTCTACTTCTAGATTCGTCACACATTTGCTGTTTACTGCTCTATTGTTTTCTGACCACCTTGTTCTAAGTCGTCTGTCACCTTGTCAACTATTTTTTGCATTACTCCTACTTCTGATATATCTTCTTATCTTACAACGTCGAAGGGGATTGTCGGTCTCTAAATTTTACTCTAGTTCCTAACAAGGCCAGTTACATACTTTGCCGAACGGGTACTCGGCATTCTATAGAATGCCTAGGCAATGTATGAAATAGCAATTCATTTCATACTTTGCCTGAAAAATTTATGCATTCTATACATTGCCTAGACATTCTATAGAATGCCGGATTTCACACTTTGCCTGTAACATATATATATATATATATATATATATATATATATATATACATATACATGTATATATATATATATATACATATACATGTATATAATAATTGTGTGTGTGTAAGAATGTATTTATCAACGTGGCAAAGTTATTACATAGAAAATTTTAGTAAATAAAAATAGTAAAACACTGACGTTATTTACCAGGTACTTATTCTGTGATCTATCAACTGGAAGATGTCTGCCATCAATTAGAACTTTAACTCGATTGAAACGATCTATTAATACATCCAGTGCGTCTGAGTCATGCGACAGCGAGACACCATACGGACAGCCTGTTCAGAACGACTACTGTATTGACGGCAACTGTGACACAAATCAATGGGCCATAATCCCGGTCAAGCTGGTCAGCACCAGACCTCCTAAACTGCAGCACTACAACAGTTATCCTGTCAGGGCAGGTCACCTGGATTATCGAAGGGACATTTATTCGCCAGCTGCATATGCTCACACCAACAGGTGAGTCCTGTTAGCGTTTTGTACTAAAAGCATCATTCACGTAAAGATCTGAGTGGTGTATGGATAACAGGATAGATGATACGGTTTGATACAGATGTCTGACTACTATCTCAGGGTCGTCTTTACAAATAATTTAGCTCGAACATTTGACTTCGGGTCAATTACTATTGACAATTTAAAATGCATTCTTTCGAGAATTTGATGTAAAAGACATAATAGTAATCAGCTGTATTGTATTGGGATCAATGTCCAATTACAAGAGACAAACAATTGTGGAGCTCTCGAGGTACGAACTTCCCAATAATATGGCTGAAACTTTTCTGGGATGTGAGTAGTCTAGAGGGGCCTAAATTATTAGATATTTTAAAGATCACATGATTTGCTATGGGTTAAAGTTTAGTTCTCGCTCATGATGATACATCTCATAGTACTGCTGACTGTTGAGTTAGCTAAATACTTACAATGTATCAAGCGTTTTAACCCAGAATAGCTCAGTCTGGCTTATAATGCTTCTTACATAAATAAATAAATATGAAGCGTTTGGCGCTGTGCTAGCCGTAAAGAACCGTGGCTACATTAAAATTTCATCATCCCCGAAGGCCTCAATGAGCTAAGGAAACATCATTTACTTTACTGTAGAGCCATGGTAGCCTTACCCACATAACCCAGTCAGGCTAGTCTGACTAAAAAAAAAAACCTTTATTTTATTTGCCATAAGCCATGCTATTAATTTTTTTTTATGTAAATGCCATCAGGTACATAAGAAGACAACAAGGCAATCAAAAGACTTACAGCAGATGTGACCAAGAGACTCTAGCTGGCCAGATTTTCGTGTATTCGAGAGGAATAGACTATGTCGGTTTTTACAAGGAATCATCCATTGTGGACCACAAGCTTACAGCATCAGTTTCTATGGGATTTGTTGGTGTCAAGAGACCACGACCAGGAGGCTAGAAATCTTTTTTTTTTGTTTTGTTTACAAATATGATTGTATAAATATTGTTTACTTTCAATGATTGTATAAATATTGTTTACTTTCAATGATTGTATAAATATTGTTTACTTTCAATGATTGTATAAATATTGTTTACTTTCAATGATTTTCATTAGGGCAGAGGCGGTTCACAGAAAGTTTAACTAGGCCACTGCCTTGACCCAATTTTGACTAAGGATGATTAAAGTCGAGACTTGCAAATTTTTTTTTTGTTAAGCAATACTAATTTAAAATTTGGCATGTTGTTTACGACTTTCAAGGAAGCACTGTGCTGCACTAGATGTGATTTCTAGTTTTAAAACAGGCATATATTCTACAAGTCATACATTGTGAACAGACCAGCCTGCCAGTTAATACATTTTTAACAGTCTGACCAACTGGCTTACACTGTTTGCGAATATCACATCTATCAATTTGACCATCAAAAGTATCACAAATGCTTGGATTTGTAAAGCTACCAACATAGTTAAGACTATACTCTGTAGATTATAACATATTGTTATAAAAATTACCAGTAATTTTGCATTGAAGCTCAAATGTTTGTAATTTTTTTTTTAATTGATTCCATATTAACAGACACAGCTATTTTATAAGTGAACAAAATAGTCAACTTTATTAATATTACAAAAATTTTGGAAATCATTTTTGTTTCCTTTTGTTTATTAGAACTATTCTGTAACTAGTTGTACCCTGCGGAACCTTTACATAGAGTTATATCCCCTTAGGCTTGATCGGTAGGCTAGGTTATTTTTAGTTTCGGGCTGATCCGATTTTTCCATGATTGTGTTTTAAACTGCAATACTGTTGTATACATTCTTTTCTTTCGATTTAACGCAGAGCCCAAGTCGCTATTATATATGTTATTATTCTCTTCAAACTACTAAACACACCATATTCGCCATGTAAACTTACAATTTATTCATTTTTAAAAACAACGTGATATTTAACGTTTCACCTATATTAATAACACAAATAATGAACAATCCTTTGTATTTAAATAAGATTCAACTGAAGTGTGTACACAAGTTAAGAACAAATTAAGTTCTGGCAAAGATTCATTCACATAATTAAAAAAGACATTAAAGTTTTTTTTTCGATTCTTTCATTATTCAATAGGTGTGAGTAAAGCTTTAATTCGTGCTCACGACTCATGTGGACGGGTGTGTCAGGTGACCTGCAGAGATCCTAATACTGATGAGTTTAAAGTCTGTTCTGGGGCCATTGCCGTAACTAATGATAAACCGCTCATGTTTGGTAAAAATTTTGATGAAGGTGAGTAGGTAACATTTATTTGAAAACTTGAACATGTAGTGAGTTTCATTTTAACTACCTAATGCAACATATAGCTGTGAAATAGCAACACAATAATCAATAACCTGGAAATACTTGCTGATGCAGTTATCATATGTATAGGCTCAAGTTACCCTTATCATTTTTTACACCTGTGAAACAACAAATGACCATTTAATTACACCAGTGGTACATTTATGAGCTATGTAAATTTGGCCAATTTAAGAGTTATACTCAAATCAATGAAACGAAATAAATTTATTGTGCATTCATCGATCATACAACCTGGCTTTCCTTTTTTTTCCGATGCCCCCAGTTTGATAAGAATTGTTTACCTGAACAATTCGTTTATTTGATTAAACTTCATACAACTTCATCTACATGTTTCACTCGTACAATATAGAGTGATGTATTTATCCAAACATGTGTTTAATCATGCTCTTACATCCGTTTCTTATTAATCATGAATGTAGTTATGTAAGTCACGTCATAAACAGACTTCTTTAAACAATACCAGAGTATTTTGTCAAAATGGAATTAGGAATTAGTTTTTTTTTGCCTGATGACAGTATATTGACAGCATGTTATATATTAACCGTTTATTGACAGAATATTAACAGTATTTTGACAGCGTATTGGGCAGTTTATGGACAGTATTTTTACAGTGTATTAGACAGTTTATGGACAGTATTTTGACAGTGTATTGGGCAGTTTATGAACAGTATTTTGACAGTGTATTGGGCAGTTTATGGACAGTTTATTGATTCTCACACGTGTTTATTGAAACATCAGGACATTTATAAATAATTTATAAGTGGTCGAAAAAAAAATTCCTTTAAACCTTAAGACAGTGGTTTTCAAAGTGTTGATCACAACCCACTGTTGTCAGCTGATTACAAGCAGTGAGCTAACAAGTGTCAGTGGCTCACGAAGCAGATTCTGAGATGTCTCCACATTTTCGAACCCATAGTGCCCCGCTCTCTGTCCATGGCGAAGTGAGTGCCGCCCGTAGTGAACGCAACCCTGTTACCAACCCTGTTACCAACCCTGTTCCCAACCCTGTTACCAACCCTGTTACCAACCCTATTACCAAACCTATTGCCAACCCTGTTACCAACCCTGTTACCAACCATATTACCAATCCTATTACCAACCCTATTACCAACCCTATTACCAACCCTATTACCAACCCTGTTACAACCCTGTTACCAACCATATTACCAATCCTATTACCAATCCTATTACCAACCCTATTACCAACCCTATTACCAACTCTATTACCAACCCTGTTACAACCCTGTTACCAACCCTATTACCAACCCTGTTACCAACCCTATTACCAACCCTGTTACCAACCCTGTTCCCAACCCTGTTCCCAACCCTATTACCAACCCTATTACCAACCCTATTACCAATCCTATTACCAACCCTATTACCAACCCTGTTACCAACCCTGTTACCAACCCTGTTCCCAACCCTGTTACCAACCCTATTACCAACCCTATTACCAACCCTGTTATCAACCCTGTTACCAACCCTGTTACCAACCCTTTTACCAACCCTATTACCAACCCTATTACCAACCCTGTTACAACCCTGTTACCAACCATATTACCAATCCTATTACCAACCCTATTACCAACCCTATTACCAACCCTCTTACCAACCCTGTTGCCAACCCTTTTACCAACCATATTACCAATTCTATTACCAACCCTATTACCAACCCTATTACCAACTCTATTACCAACCCTATTACCAACCATGTTACCAACCCTGTTACCAACCCCTATTACCAACCCTATTACCAACCCTATTACCAACTCTATTACCAACCCTATTACCAACCCTGTTACGAACAAAAGAAGCTATTAATCGAGAATACACACAATGGAATTAGCTTTAGCTTCTTTTACTTTTGCGTCTTTTAAATAGCAAATTTTGAGAACCAATGCTGCAAGATAATCAGGGTGTCTATAGTACAGAATGTTTCTAATCACGGTGAATACAGTACAGAATGTTTCTAATCAGGGTGGATACAGTACAGAATGTTTCTAATCAGGGTGGATACAGTACAGAATGTTTCTAATCAGGGTGGATACAGTACAGAATGTTTCTAATCAGGGTGGATACAGTACAGAATGTTTCTAATCAGGGTGGATACAGTACAGAATGTTTCTAATCAGAGTGGATACAGTACAGAATGTTTCTAATCGGGGTGGATACAGTACAGAATGTTTCTAATCCCGGTGGATACAGTACAGAATGTTTCTAATCAGAGTGGATACAGTACAGAATGTTTCTAATCGGGGTGGATACAGTACAGAATGTTTCTAATCCCGGTGGATACAGTACAGAATGTTTCTAATCACGGTGGATACAGTACAGAATGTTTCTAATCAGAGTGGATACAGTACAGAATGTTTCTAATCAGGGTGCCTACAGTACAGAATGTTTCTAATCAGAGTGGATACAGTACAGAATGTTTCTAATCAGGGTGCCTACAGTACAGAATGTTTCTAATCAGGGTGGATACAGTACAGAATGTTTCTAATCAGAGTGGATACAGTACAGAATGTTTCTAATCAGGGTGCCTACAGTATAGAATGTTTATGTGGCATATTTAGGAAATGTGGGGCCAGGAGAATGTCTGAGCGCCTTTACTTGCCCACATGATGCCAAGTATCAATTATAAACTTTGTGATTTTAAGAACTATCACCAGAACCTGAAATAACCCCAAGTGTCTCAGCAGGGATAGAACTCGTGATCTACAGTTCGACAGTCGCGCGGTATATGCCGTCAGACATACTGAAATTGAAATAATCCCAACTGTCTCACCAGGGATAGAAACATGGACAATTAGTTTGACAGTCGCGCGGTATATGCCGTCAGACATACTGAAATGGAAATAATCCCGACTGTCTCGCCAGGGATAGAACCATGGACAATTAGTTTGACAGTCGCGCTAGTTTTTTTTTCTATTATCTGTGGATTAAGATTATAGATGGGAAAAAACAAACTAAAACATTGTTGTTCATTACGTATTAGTATTGCACCAATCAATGAGTTATTATATGTACGTTGCACATTTTTCAATTGTTGTGAATCGACCTGATATGTGTTCAAGAAATATTAACGGTTTGTAAATAAAATTGAAATCTACTCTAAAGTACTAAACATAATTACACCTCTCTGTAAAAACGAGATTTAATCTTGAATCATAATCATTGATACAGATTCTGTCTGGACTCTTTGAACATTCATGTTTGTTTGTTTTTGTTCAAATTATAAGTTGCTACAAATTAATCTATGAAATCAATTAATGACTATAAGGTAACTAAATGCCATATTTTTTTTATGAAACTGTCATTGATATATTAATGTAATATTCAACTTCTCCCCTCTATGTATCCGCAGCTGTAATGAGTGTGTTTGACTACAGTTTCAACAATCAGTGCCCCAAGTTCAGGTCGGACCATTTCTACTTCATATTCTACTGTTTCTACAGCAACACATATCCTTACGCCAATTAAAACGTGCAAGATTTTAGCGATACACCATCAGTTGAAATAAAATTTTAGCAATACGCCATCAGTTGAAGTAGGATTTCAGCAATACACCATCAGTTGAAGTAGTATTTCAGCAATGCACCATCAGTTGAAGTAGTATTTCTGCAATACACCATCAGTTGAAGTAATATTTCTGCAATACACCATCAGTTAAAGTTGTATTTCAGCAATACACCATCAGTTGAAGTAGTATTTCTGCAATACACCATCAGTTGAAGTAGTATTTCTGCAATACACAATCAGTTGAAGTAGTATTTCTGCAATACACCATCAGTTGAAGTAGTATTTCTGCAATACACCATCAGTTGAAGTAGTATTTCTGCAATACACCCTCAGTTGAAGTAGTACTTCAGCAATACACCATCAGTTGAAACAATTAAATGTTTGTAGACATTGCTATTTGTTTGTTGTTTCTATTTTACTCGGTTAATTTTTTATATTTTTCGGTCATTTACTTATTTTATTCAGAAGTCGAGTTGTATATATTTAAGGCTAAATTATATTTATTTAAATTATATCATTATGTGATGATGATAGATTTCTGCAACATATTTCATGCGTTCTTTACTATCAGCAGAAGGAAATTCTGAAGTTTATAACATTTTCTATCGTAGACGCGTGATATTTTATTAGTTCAAAACATTTTTGTTGTATTTTATTTTTTTTCTGACATTATCCATCCTTCACCAGTCCTAAGAGGAAAAAATAATTAAAACTAAAATGGGTGTTTTTTATGCATTACATGTTAAAGACACTTGAGAGTGGTTATATCAACAATACAAATGGGTACACAGTTAATGTTACTTAAGGGGGGGGGGAGGGGGGGAACCGCGGCCTCAAGGGCAAAACAGTCATCGATGTGAAAAGCTAAATGAATTTTATGGCGTTTGTCTGAAGTGTCATTCACTTATGAAAGGGGTGGGGAGAGGGGTGTCGTCAAAGTGTGACACAGTCTAAGAGTGAATGGTAATGGGGGGGGGGGGGCAAGAAGGTCTATGAAGAGCGACAGACGGCGAAATGGAATGGTAAAAAATCAAGAACAGAAAAACATTACAAAATAAATTAACCACACCAGACACATTGTCTTTAGGGAAACAAATCTAATACATAATCGGCTAGCCTGGCGAGCGAGCGAGCGAGCGTGTGTATAACTTCTGCGGCTAAAAATAGACTGGGGAATTCCACAATTTTAGTCTCACTCAGGAGGAGTTATCTCTTGATTGGCTAAAAAAAGTCTTGGGAATTCCAAGTAGTGCGCAAATTATGTAAAGTTGTAAAGATGGTCAAAGGGATACAACTCAATGATAAGGAGTCATTCGCCGTTCCGGGTACCGGGCCTTTGATCTAGTTCATTCATAAACTGCGGCCTTTGATCTTTGATTTTTCCCTTTAATAACTGGCCGTATAGGTCGCCCATCCCTGCTTTAGAGACCCCCCCTAGCTTGAATCAAATAGAACTTACACACACACACACCCACACACAACTCTTTCTATTTAGTTATGTAAACAACTTAATGCACTCATTCATCATGTGTGTTACATATTTATTGCTTACTAATTGTGTTGTTCCCATAGATATATAAGACTAGATCGCTTACGGGCTATGTAAACGTGTTATATGGTCAGTCCCCGAATACAATGAGTATAACCTATTTATTTTTACAAATTCTTTGCAACTATGATGACGTAGTACGGAAGTACTTATAGATTGCATAAACAAATAGCAAAAAAAATAAAGAAATTTACTCTTCTCTTTTTGAAGTTAGGGTCCGAACGTAAAACACTTTTTCGGTCTCTGTTAAATAAGCATAAGCGATCTAGTCTATATATCTATGGTTGTTCCTAATACCAACGCCATTTTTTTTTCATTCGCACATTTACCTGGATACCTGGATGTAAACATGGTGGTTGGTTTTTTTAGAGCTATAAATAGCAATGACGCCTTGACGACATATCTAAGTAAAGCACCCTGTGACGTGAAAGACCAACAGCACGTAGACAGTGCAGTGAGAAAGAAAATGAAAAAAAAAAGTCCATCAAATTTCATAAGTGGAATCAAATACAAGAGATTACATTTTACAGTTATGTGTAGGGTGAACACAAATAATTTCTCTTACGACAATCGTGTCACAACGTTAAACAAATGAGGACACCGTGTTAACTTGATAAATCTCTGTTCCAGGAAGAGGACATCCTGGTATAAAAAGAAACAAACAATAAATCAACTGTGTGTGTGTGTGTGTGTGTGCGTGTGTTTTTATTTCTGAAAATTTTTACTTGTTTCCTTATTTGTTTATTTTCATAGGTTCCACACTAGTTTACCTCGATTTAGTACATTTATTTAGACAAAGTAAGATACTCTATGTTTGCTATTTTACATTCTCGCCTGGTGTGAAGATATTATTACGGCTCGACTTTAAGGCAATGACATTTATTAAATGAAGAAGTTTAGGAATCACAACATGATAATGATTTGAAATTAAACTTAATCTTATAACATATTCTGACCATGTCTTTTTTTTTAATTTTAGTTATGTTCTAATGTTATTTGCTTGTTTTGAAGTAATATATATATATATATATATATATATATATATATATATAATCATTAATAACTAATAACAACAAGAAATTATTCGTACATACATGTCTAGTAAAGATTAGGAACATCGTTAATTTTTATACTGCCTACCAATAGCATTAATCAAGTGTGTTTATTGTCTAATTAAAAGATAATGTTTTTTTAACTGTTATGTATATAAAATTATGAAACTAATTCACTTTATGGTTTCTTTTATTAATTAATAATCGTATAAAATCAAACTTATCAGATGAATTACACTACTAGCACCACATACGAAAGGCCTACATATTTGTAAAGCTATTGGAAATTCCTGACACCATTCATCGGCCCACATTTAGGCAATCACATTTATTTCTTGTGTATGTTAATACAGGTTTGTTTTAAAATATATTTTATTATACTGTTCTGTTTTTTGTGTATACTTTAAAAACGGTATTGTCTTCGTGAACTACTTAAAAAACGGCTTTGTCTTCGAGAACTACTTGAAAAACGGTTTGGTCTTCATGAACTGCTTGAAAAAGCGCATAGAAATAAAGTGAATATATACATAATTAATTTGGAATTAAGGTTCAGACAATTAATATTTCATAGTAATCGTTTTATATGTAACATATAAAATAGAGGTTCTCTCTGACTCTTTGCGACTACTACAACATGGTTTGTGTCACAAACATTTCGCTAAGTAAAGTTCAAACAATTACTTATGTGAGTTACAAACATTTCGTTGTGTAAGTTACAAACATTTCGTTGAGTGAAGTACACAAAGTTCGTTCTGTGAGGTACACATAGTTCGTAGTGTGAGGTGTGAGATACGAAGTCCAAGACAATATTCATTTTTCTACTGCTAACTTTTGATGCTTGAAAACCACGTTAAGTTTCTGGTGAAATATCAACAATTTTTTAGAAGATCCCTCAATCTAAGTATTAAGACAACGAGCTATAGCAATTACTGAATCAAATATTGAATCTAGTTCTGAACATCTCATTACTAAATTCAATCGTAAATGTCCCCCTATTACAATGTCACGTTAACCTTACTACCAGCATGTCAATTCTTCTGGAAAGTTCAACCAATTTCCCTCCACATCATTTCATGAAAAGCTTTTAGAATGGAAAATTCTAGATTCGATTGATTACTTATTAATTATAATCGACGTTCAATAACTACGCACCGGAATTCCTAAAATTATAATCAAATACGGTATCTTTAGTTCGCAGTACTGTTTACACTTTAGACTAATACCTGATTCATTCATAACCAGCATGGCACCCTTAAACCAACAATGAAAAACAGCTTTTGTTTCGTGACACAACCGAAAAGTAAAGATAGTACCAAATAAAGAAAAACAAAAAAAAAACTTCATGCATTGTTTATACATATTTCTCCTTTTTCTTTCTAGATTTACAAACGTTTAATCCATTGACATATAGAGATATGGATGTGCACCTATACATAAATATATAGATGTGCACCTATACATAAATATATAGATGTGCACCTATACATAAATATATAGATGTGCACCTATACATAAATATATAGATGTGCACCTATACATAAATATATAGATGTGCACCTATACATACATATATAGATGTGAACTTATACATACATATATAGATGTGAACTTATATATACAGATGTAGATGTGAACTTATGCTTACATATATAGATGTGCACTTATGCATGCATGTATAGATGTGCACGCATGCATACATATATAGATGTGCACTTATACATAGTTCAAATATCGACCCTTGAAATAAATACATTTCATTTGTATTTTGATCCATTTGAAGTTCGTTGGCGACTAGTTTGTGTGTCGAGACTCTCAGTTTGGGATCCACTGATCTAGACACACATCTGATAGAATTCACACAACAAAAACAAAACAAATGATAGCTAAACAATGATTACCAAAACCTAAAGGTTCTATTGTTTTTACTTTATTAAAAAATTAGCACAAAATTAATATAGCAACAATACATTAATTCTCTCTTAACATTATTGTGCCGATATTTTGAATTTGTGAATGAAAATAAATGTTTTTTTTATAGACATGTAGTAACTAGCGGTGCAAAATATATAAAGACAGTGAAAACAGATGGCGCTGTTGTAGAACAAGTGAAGTAGAAACAAAATGCAACTTACACGTTTATAATTATTATTTTTTTATGTAGAATTTTTCTCTCTTTTACAGAGTGGTAAGGGAGGGAAGGGGGGTGGACTTCGACAGTGACACAGTTCAACTAATAGTGTCCCATTTTCAATTCATTTCTCTGCTGATTTTACAATTAGTTTTACCTATCAACATATTTCATCTACAGTGTAATAATTTTGTCAACTCCTAATTTAAGCCATCGCCTTTTGGCCTACACTCAACAGACACTGTCGAGGCCTGTCCTTAAGGCTTGATGACGTCATATACGACGTCTTGACGAGCCCGTCATTGACAGTTTAACAAAACAACGCCCACACATCGTTTAGGTTTATTTATTTTTTTAAATCATACAGAGTGTAGATTGGCAATATTGCAGCGGCGGCGATGTAACTCCAACTGTTTTAGTGCAGAAGGGCTGAACTTGACAAATCACTTCCGGCATAGTTAATTTTTAAAAAGTCTTAGAATAAAAATAAAGAATAAATAAATAAAAAAAGGTTAAATAAATAGAAATTATATTTTAATGTATTTGAATAAATTATATTCATGGATGCATAATGACAGTGACAACCTTAGACCCTCCCCCCACCCTGGCAGAAACGTATTTGCCTCCCTCCCAAATCACAAGATTTTTTTATAACTCCAACATATGAGTTCAATTAGATGATGTTCCGTTTTGTAGACTCTGTGTGAGGTTGGTGCTTGGGGGGGGGGGGTATATATACCCGTCATGTCGCATTAAACATGCAATGATAAATTCTTTACTTTTAACTTTGTACAAATTATACGCGATTCCAAACGTTTTGTCTCATTAAATAACAGACTCCCATATAATATTGCTTCTTGTTAAGACTTTATTTTGAATTGTATTTCATTTGTTTAATGTTTTGTACATAAAGTAAATCATATAACTCCAATTCAGCAAGTCTTAATAATGGATACTTCATTACTCCCTAACTAGTGACGCCACTGTACGAATGTCAATTTGTCACAACATGTCAATTTATTAAACCACATCCTTGTTTCACCCCTTAACCTCTGCATCATTCTAAACCTAAAATTACAGGAAAGGTGACCTTCCTATTTACCTGTTTTCTTCACTTGACTTGCTGGACTTCTTCAAGTTCATTTTTCTGGTTCAACTTTTTCCCGCCCCTTTTCGTCAAATTTTCAACTACCTGAGCCGCCATTACGGATGACGACAAGGAAGACAGGTGTCATTAGAAGGTTTTGATAGACGCGACTGTCAGACCAGTGAGACAACATTGGGCTAAAGGATGGCGGAGAGAGTAGAGATCTACTGACATCATCCATCAAGGGTGATGTCAGTTGATACCCTCCCTCCCCCATACACACACACACACACTCTCCAATCCCCTGGACTGAAATAAATTTTGTACCCTGGAAATGTGTGGATCGTTTCCCCCTAAGTCAAGTATAAATTGTAACCACCACAAGCAAGAAAAGTATGAGAGGAAAAATTGTTGGCAGTTTAGAGGGGAGACTTGTTGTTGAGTTAAATCACTTTAACTTTACTCAATGAAAACAACGAACACTTTTCTGAAGGTAAATTATTTTGTTTTTAAATTTTTAAACAGGATTTTTTTTTTAATAATGTAAGCTTTAAATATTAACATTATAATTTTAAAATGTCAACAATTTAACAAAAAATCTTTAGTATTATTTTTAATTGATATGATTTATTTATTCAAAGAAATGTTAGCAACACATGTAATTAATTATCACACATATGGATTAGGTAACTTACAACTGATGGCTACTTAAGGAGTTCTTTATCATTACCAGATTATCTTGATCATATCTGATAATGTTTTATCCATGTGTTTTTTTTTATTAATGATATATTTACTTATTCCAGAAATAAGAGATACCTTTGTTACAAAATATGGGGACCACTCATCTACTATCGCTGGTCTTAGTGTTTTCGAATCTGGACTCAATTTACTCAAAGATCTGGGAAATCCCCTTGCCCGCCCACTTACAGGATTGTTACAACAGAGTGCAGACAGCTAGCGTTGATTCCTATGTTGGAAGTACCTATAGTTGGCTGTGTGAGAACCACATGAAGAAATCCCCAACACAGGAAGGATTACCAACTTACGACACAGCTAAAACTGGGTGAGTCGTTGTTTTCTGTGAGTTGTTTGTATTTTTTACTCTTCACTCTCTCTCTCTCTCTCTCTCTCTCTCTCTCTCGCTCTCTCGCTCTCTCTCTCTCTCTGAACTCTCTCAGTGTAATTGCGGGCTGAGACTTAGTCTCTTAGAGCCCGTGAGGTCAGACTTGTTAGAATAAACAAGAGGTTTGTTGTTTATGTTTCAACTCGTCAAGTGTGAGTGTCAAGCGAGACAACCACATACTATTCATATGCAATAGTTAGCATTATCCCCCTTTAATCTTTATGTGTAATTATTTTATTTTTACATTAATATGGGGGTTGCTTTAGTTTAATTTTGCATCAATCTAATTATTTATAATATAAGTTAGATCAATTACTTCAAGAAAACAAAAACACTGCCTAGATAGAAGGACGGTCTAGCATTGTTTATTTCTTTCATTATTTCCATTAAACCGATGAGTTTTGAGACAATTCATAAATTATAACCTATTACGTTTCATTTAAGATTAATTAAATTTAGAATGTGCAGTTACTTTCATAAAATTTTATTATGACATAGAACTATTATAGAAAACTTTAATTGACTGTTTCATAATGTTTAAGCAGTCGGTCTACTTTCTAACCCTACAATCTCTAATTAACTCATTTCACGTCTAACAAATTAACAAAAAATATTATGTATTAATATACATTCAGGTATTACAAACATCTTTATGACAAATACCTGGAATCTGCCCCACATGTGGGCCCAGGCAGAGGAAAGCGCCAGGCGCCAGCCAGCAGATGTAACAGGAAGGAGTATCGCATGATGTCAGATGATGAGAGAATTAAGTTCCACACTGCCGTTAACGCACTGAAACAAGACACGGTATGAGTGTGAATATATTGTTGTAGTTTTTAACATGTTTTGTTTTACTCCAGGATCGCAAGAGATTTTTTTTTGACATCTGTTAATGACATACTTTGCATACTTTCGTTATTTATGACTGAAGTGTTTTGGACATATAACACTGGGAGGGGGGAGCGGTGGATTGAGTGGTGTAGGCCAGTGCTTCTCAAACTTTTTGAAGTCAAGGACCTCTTGGAACGCCAATCAATATGTCACGGCCCCCCTATTTTTTTTTTGTTTAGATTGCTTAAATTTATAATTTTTCGAAATTCCACGGCCCCCTCCGGACAGTCCACGGCCCCCCTAGGGGGCCGCGGCCCACCACTTTGAGAAGCACTGGTGTAGGCCAATAATCTGTCAACATATAGGTCCGTGCTCGATTCTAGTAAAAGATGCTTTTCAATTCCCGTAGTTCGAACACAGCTTTAAAAGAGTACCTGACTTTAGTTGTGAAAGTCAAAACTGCTGGAAGCAAAAGAATTCTGCATTTCCTCTGCCTCTATTGCTTTGATTTCAAGGCTAAGGAACTTTAATATCTTTAAGGAACACTAAATGATTTTTTTTGTTGTTTTAACAGACGGTTGAGCCAAACACTAACTGATTTTGTTTGTTGTTTTAACAGACGGTTGAGCCAAACACTAACTGATTTTGTTTGTTGTTTTGACAGACGGTTGAGCCAAACACTAACTGATTGTGTTTGTTGTTTTAACAGACGGTTGAGCCAAACACTAACTGATTTTGTTTGTTGTTTTAACAGACGGTTGAGCCAAACACTAACTGATTTTGTTTGTTGTTTTGACAGACGGTTGAGCCAAACAAATATGACGCCATAGCACTCCTGCACAGTGGACCGACAAACTTTATTGCCCACGGTGGTCCAGGGTTCCTTGGCTGGCACAGAATTTACCTGTTGATGTAAGTGATAGAAACATTCCATTTACCCGTAAGTGATAGAAACATTCCATTTACCCGTTATGTATATAATAGAAACACTCCATTTACATGTTGATGTGATAGAAACACTTCAACAGTTCTGATAACACCGAGTAAATTTAAAACATGACCAATAATTAAATATTCACGATACATCTACTTTATTTTGTAAAAGTTTATATCGAGTTTCTAAGTATAATTTAATTTGATTTAAGTATGTAAACTATAAAAACAGAATAGCTATAGTGTAATTATATTTGAAGTTTATCTTTAAAAACCAGCAAGTAGAGGTTAAAACTATCTATATTTTTCAGATTTGAGACAGCTCTGAGAGAAGTAGACCCTACAGTATGTGTGCCCTACTGGGACTCATCTTTAGACAACCAACTAGCTGACCCCACCTCCTCTCTGATTTGGTCACCGCAGTTCCTCGGTACTTCTCAAGGTGCCGTGGTGGAAGGTCCGTTTGCAAACTGGGTCACACCTGAAGGTGGCCAGCTCATCAGGAACGTGGGATCTGATGGTGACCTGTTCACAACAACCGCAATAGCTGACATTTTGTCTAGAACTAGGTAATAGCTGACATTTTGTCTAGAACTAGGTAATAGCTGACATTTTGTCTAGAACTAGGTAATGGCTGACATTTTGTCTAGAACTAGGTAATAGCTGACATTTTGTCTAGAACTAGGTAATAGCTGACATTTTATCTAGAACTAGGTAAAAGGTGACATTTTGTCTGGAACTAGGTAAAAGCTAACATTATGTCTAGAACTAGGTAATAGCTAATATTTCGTCTAGAACTAGGTAAAAGCTAACATTTTGTCTAGAACTAGGTAATAGCTAATATTTTGTCTAGAACTAGGTAAAAGCTAACATTTTGTCTAGAACTAGGTAATAGCTAATATTTTGTCTAGAACTATCCTCTTTCCCAATTATCCGCAGCAGTCACATTTGTTTGTCATATAGATCCATATCGTTGTTTAATCCTTTATCCTCTACATCGTTATCAATGTAATATCAATCTAATAGAAATTATTATTTTGTAAGTTAAAAAAATGAGTATTTTAATTATCCTTCATTAGACCAGTGTATGGTAACTTCCAGCATGTTATTAAAAGGTTT
Source organism: Bulinus truncatus (assembly GCA_021962125.1). Taxonomy (NCBI): domain Eukaryota; kingdom Metazoa; phylum Mollusca; class Gastropoda; family Planorbidae; genus Bulinus; species Bulinus truncatus. The sequence goes on from JAGDYQ010000141.1 coordinate 2,070,152, forward strand.
TTATGCTTTGCCTTGCCATAACTGGTTTCTTTATCATCTGGCCTTTGTTAAGTAAAAACTATTTTTTTTAAGAAAAATAACGGGGTTTCTCTATACCTGATATCTTTAGGCATGAGGATATTATGACCTCAGAAACAAGCGAGCCTCAATATGACCTCGAGTTCCATCACGCGGCTGTTCATGTATACGTGGGTGGAGCTATGACCAGACTGGACACTGCAGCTTTTGACCCGGTGTTTTTCATGCACCACGCCTTCATTGATTACGTCTGGGAACTGTTCAGGACAAATCTGAGGGGACTGAACGTCAGTCCTGAAACATATCCAGTTGTCACAGTGAGTAGTTACACTATTTCCAGTTGTCACACTGAGTAGTTACACTATTTCCAGTTGTCACAGTGAGTATTTACACTATTTCCAGTAATCACACACAGTAGTTACACTATTTCCAGTTGTCACACTGAGTAGTTACACTATTTCCAGTTGTCACAGTGAGTATTTACACTATTTCCAGTTGTCACAGTGAGTAGTTACACTATTTCCGGTTGTCACAGTGAGTAGTTACACTATTTCAAAACAAAGCGACAAATGAGGACAACAATATCCTAATAGCACTAAGGAACCAATCAAACATTAGAATCATACATTTTTACAAGTATACCACCCACCCCTATATCACGCTTGCTTAACACCTTGGACTCCTTGCAGAGGAAAGGCCTTAGCAAAAAAAACTCTCCAGCGCAATCGGTTTTCGGAAGCCTTGTTTAGATCACCCCATGTTAGGCTCCAATACATCATTTTTTGTTCACAAGTGTTCATTGTGTGGACAACATTGTGCTGGACCTGGGGGTTCCACCGCAGAGCTATTATTTTCATGTCCTCCGGTGGTCTTCTCAATGAATGGCAAATCCATTCCCATTCTCTTCTAGATAATTGTAGGTCTATAGGGTCTTGGTTTGCCTCTTTTGACAGAGATTTTTCGTTTCTAGCTTATCTAAGATCATACTGTATTTGTCTCATAACGATAATATTCCGAGCATTCGCGCACAGTTTAGAGTGAAAACTCATTTTAAACACCATTTGGGTGGATTGTACATCCCCACCATAGCAGAGTTAGTAATGACACCATGGGGGGGGGGCATTGGTGAATGAAATCTCTGGGGCTAGAACACATAACATAATGAGGCTCCCAACCTTATTAGACCATACCGTAAAAGTATGTGGCAGTGTGGTAGAGCGCTCGACTGCTGACCGAAACATCTCGCACTCGAACCACGGTGAATGTCGGGACATAATTCGAGTCCGATCGGTGTCTCACAGTCCAGCCAGCATTACAAATGGATACCCAACATGTGTTGGGGGGAAATAATGGATGCTGGGTATTGTACTATCCACACAATCTCATAGAGTAACCGAGGCTACAAAAAACAGATACAATCTACCTCACCTGAATCCAATAATCTGTATATGTATTATAAGGGAAAGTCGTTTTTGTTGTATGCATGTTTGTATCAAATAATTTCTAGACGTGCAGCTTAAATAGTTTCTACACGTACAGATCAAAGTTGTTTTTTTTTAAATTTTCAGAATGTTGACCCACGTCATGTGTCCACTGCACCAACAGGTTTTGGTGACCTGACACAGGCTGATGGCTACTTGGACTCACTGACCGAATCATTCTTTTATGAGCCTGTACCGGTTTGTTCTGCCAGATCACCGGACTGTGGCTCCAGGTATAAAAACAATATCGCATTGAACACTTCCCGGGAAAACAATATCGCAGTGAACACTTTGCTTGAATTCAAAAAAAGTATCTAATATTTGACAAATTTAAAATATGTTATTATTTCACAGTAGAATAGTTTATTGTGTCATCACCTTTGACAAAAAGGACTTGTATTTATTATTTCCACTGTATAGATATACTAGTATAGTGATTTATTAGCAGACCTGATACTCATATGGAATATTTGATTAGAAGCCGCGTACATAATAGTTCTGGTTATAAAGTTACAGGAATATATAAAAAGGAACAAACCAATTGTCTAAAGTTTGAAACACGTTGGTCTAAATCATACCCAAAAATAGGTCTAAATCATACACAAACAAATGTCTAAATCATACCCTAACATAGGTCTAAATCAAACACAAACATAGGTCTAAATCAAACACAAACATAGGTCTAAATCAATCACAAACATAGGTCTAAATCAAACACAAACATAGGTCTAAATAAAACACAAACATTGTAATATTGTACGTTCTTCTGTTATCTTCAGATACCTGGTGTGTCAGTTGAGCACAGGTAGATGTATAGCCTCAACTCGCACAACCCAAGTAGTTCCCACCCCACTGCCCATGACCACAGTCGCTCCTGGACCTTCGCCCACACCTGTCATCCTCCCACCAAACTCCACATCAGGCGACACTTGCAGGAAACCAACCTACGGTCTGCCCATCCAGAACGACTACTGCTGTGACAAGACCTGCGACACCAACCAGTGGGCTCTGATCCCAGTGAAGATAATCAGCGTCAGACCTCCAAAGTATCAAGCCTACAACAGTTATCCAGTTACCGCCGGTCATGTGGATAAAAACCAAGATATATATGCACCAAAAGCTTACACTCAGACAGAGAAGTAAGTTGTATCAGGCTATGTTCATTCAAAAAAAAAACATCCCGAAAAAACTTCTTATTGGTTTGGACTCTTTTAGCTGCACAAAATATTTATTACGATATAAAGATCGTTTTCTTTGTACATCATTCCCTGTCTGTCTCACCTACTCATCTTTCCCTGTCTGTCTTACCTACTCATCTTTCTCTGTCTGTCTTACCTACTCATCTTTCCCTGTCTGTCTTACCTACTCATCTTTCCCTGTCTGTCTTACCTACTCATCTTTCTCTGTCTGTCTTACCTACTCATCTTTCCCTGTCTGTCTTACTTACTCATCTTTCCCTGTCTGTCTGACCTACTCATCTTTCTCTGTTCGTCTTACCTACTCATCTTTCTCTTTCTGTCTTACCTACTCATCTTTCCCTGTCTGTCTTACCTACTCATCTTTCCCAGTCTGTCTAACCTACTCATCTTTCCCTGTCTGTCTTACCTACACATCTTTCCCTGTTTGTCTTACCTACTCATCTTTTCCTGTCTGTCTTACCTACTCATCTTTCCCTGTCTTTCTTACCTATTCATCTTTTTCACCCTCGCTTTCGGTATTACTTTTTATAATTAGTCTATTATTTCTTCCTTCAATATATTTCACGTCAACAGTAGCGTAACTAAGTATGGGCTGAGGGGACGGGATGCACCGGGCAACAATTTAATAACAGCAAGGGGCGGCACTTACTTTGCCGCCAGTAATGGGCGTTATTCTAACCACTTTAGTATTTTTTGCATCTTAAATGGGTTGGCATTATCCATCAAAAGGGGTGGTATTTCCCATCAAATGGGGTGACATTTCCCATCAAATGGGGTGACATCATCCATCAAATTTTATATCTTAACAGCGCAGATGTTGGCATTACATAAAAATGCATTTGATGTTTATTTGTCACGTAATAAGATGACATTTGTCATGTATTTTGATGTCCATTCGTCTTCTCGTCATACAGGTACATTGCCAGCAAACAGAGCAACCCCAAGACCTACAAGAGATGTGAAAAGGATGTCTCCACTGGTCAAATTTTCATCTACTCCAGAGGTATTAATTACGCTGGTCACTACAAAGAGTCGTCCATTGTTGATCAAAGACTGGCTGTGTCCATATCCATGGGATTTGTTGGGGTCAAGAAACCATCACCAGGAGAAGGTGAATTCATGTTACTTTTTTCTTTATCTATGATGATAAGTAGTCATCGCATCTGTAATAGCATAGGATGTGTAGATATTTCTTATTTAACACACATAACTTCAAAGAAGTGCATTTGTAGTAAATAATTTAGAATTTTTGTCAATGTAAGTGCACCTGAAAAAAAAATTGATGTAATTCTCAAGCATTAATTTTAGACTAGGGCTACCGATATGATTGGGGAAGGATGATCGTGCGGTAGAGCGCTCGACTGTAGACCTTGTGGGTCCCTGGTTCGATCTCCGGTGAAGATCAATGGATATTTTTAGGTCATGGTTAAAGTCTCCGCTATATCTCCAGTGGTGCATCCATGGATCTATCGGTTATGGTGGGGATGAAAGAAAAGCACAATAAAACAGTCCCATTAGTGGTTTTTAGGATCTAAAGATTCCATCTCATCATTACAGGGACTTCACACACATATATTTTTTTCATTTATCATGACCTAACTAAAAAAAAAGCTTGTAACAGTAGCATTACACAAAACATTAGAGAGAAATAAGTCAATAAATAGTTGTATTTTAATTTGTTGCGAGTTACTTCGATAGAAACGCATATTTGTAATTAGCGAGTTACTTCGATAGAAACGCATATTTGTAATTAGCGAGTTACTTCGATAGAAACGCATATTTGTAATTAGCGAGTTACAAACTAAAGCCTTGATTCCTTTCAACTAACTCAACACCTAATGTTACATGTCTGACAGGAGGTGTGAGCAAAGCTTTAATCAGAGCTCACGACTCGTGTGGTCGAGTGTGTCACGTCGCCTGTAAAGATCCAGCAACCAATGAATACAAGGAATGTTCTGGTGCTATAGCTATCAGCGAGGAAGCACCCAACATGTATGGATTGACTTATGATGATGGTGAGATGTGCTATATCTTGTCGAAATACCGTGCTATGTATTCATTCATATATGTCTTGACATACATTGTCCTATTCATTCGAGTATGTCTTGCTGATACACTGTGCTTATACACAGATGCGCATTATTTGTCTAGTCAATATATTGTACTATACACCAATGCACATATATATGTGTTGTCCAGAGTGTGTAATAATTTACTTACTTATTTTTATTGCAGCGTTCATGAGTGTATTTGACTATCAGTTCAACAGCGATTGTCCGAAGTTCAAGACTGAGAATTTCTTCCTGACTTTCTATTGTGACTACCACGACAAATTCCCCTACGCTCAGCCAACACAGACACCGCCCACCCCTACCCCAGCACCAACACCTACACCTGTGGTAGACCATGGTACTGGTGAGTCATCCATGAATTAAACGTAAACTTTTAATTTGAATTAGGTCAGAGCAAAAATCTAATTCCAATTAGCAGCCTGGGGGTGGTAGGGCCGAGGTAACTGCATAGTTTGTCTCCCCATAACAACTCCCATCATGTTTACACTTGATACAAACGAGTCATACATTTGTAAACCATAACTCTGTTTTAACAGGCTGCCGTGTAAGTAAAGACTGCACCATTGACGTCCCCTGCTACGGCCACTATCGCCAATGCAGTAAGTACAATGAGCGACATATGTGTAAAGACTCATGCAGCACCTACGTGGCCTGCACCTATGGGCACTACTTTGTCAGGAGGTGCCCTATTGGACAGTATTTTGACGAAACGGCCAACAGGTAACTGGACAGATTAGAACTCATCCCGCTGGCACATTACTAGAACTGTACACACCAAATGTTTTTAAATAATCAACACATCTTTAAGACTTATCTCACTTCTTTCTCAACAGATGCGTCTATGGATACTGTCAACCTGGTTCACCGAGAGTTATACGCCCTGCTCGATATTTAGGAAAATAACTTGTATACAATCCAACTCTAGACAGTATAAACCACAGGTCTGAACCAACACACTGGAATTCCAGCCCCTGAAGTACATGCTATCTAAAAAGATCTTGGCAAATTCATAACAACGTCATATTTAGAAGTAAAACCATTTGTCTAAAGACAGATCCGTCTTCTTTTTTAGTCATATTTTTAAAATACCGAAAATGTTATACTTTTTTTTTGTTATTCTATTTAAAAGTAAATTAATTGAATCTCAGTTTCATCTCTATAATCAGTGTATTTCATATTCAGTTTATATTCAGTTCTTTACTAATCGTCTACCTTATATATCTATTGTATAATGTGAAGTACTGGTTTTGTAACGATCTTAGAATACAAAACATTTCTCTTTCTTTTAGCTTTAACAATGTTGAATTATTCATTCATACACTTTGGAAAAAAAAACTACAATACGATGAATAAATAACCCAATACAAACTTACAGTTGGGCATTTTTCTTACCGAATCGCTATTCTAAAAAGTAAAATATTTTATTTATTATAGAAAATTTGTTTACCTTATTTCCGTTTTCATAGACTAGTAATTTACATAATTGTTATTCTTAAAATTAACTATCCGTATGAATAAATATTAATGGGTATTACTTTTATACACTTTTAATATACTGAGTGAAAAAAATTAACAAAAATGTCGGTATTTAAGTTTAGAGATCTGAGCTCATAGCATGTACGATGTTTGCATGAGTCACACTTGTGATATTTTATTGAGATATGATTGGTTGCTATTTTTATACTGGGGGAATGGATGCTTGTATCGTTAGTCTGTCTGTCATAAATTTTGATTTGTTGCTCAATGTTTTATTTTGTTCGTAAGATGTTGATTTTTTAAATTTTATAATGACGATAATAAATGTGATAGCAGAAAAGTTCAATGTGTTTCTGATTGTTAATTATCGACATAACATTCTGTTTCTGACAATTTTAGTAAAAATACATGCATGGGATATGAGCAATAAAGAAATCATAGTTGGGCCGATGTTTTCTAATAGATTGATCTGACTAAATAATATGTATGCCTCGCAGTGTTACAGGTAGAAAGGCGAGCCTCAGTCAGTTCCTGCACATATGAAATGTGTCCATAACATAAATGTAAAATGGTCGTTACACACGTGTTGAAATATAGGTAAACACATTGACACACAGGTTGTTACATAGGTAAACACATTGACACACAGGTTGTAATATAGGTAAACACATTGACACACAGGTTGTTACATAGGTAAACACATTGACACACAGGTTGTTACATAGGTAAACACATTGACACACAGGTTGTAATATAGGTAAACACATTGACACACAGGTTGTTACATAGGTAAACACATTGACACAGGTTGTTAGATAAGTAAACACATTGACACACAGGTTGTTACATAGGTAAACACATTGACACACAGGTTGTTACATAAGTAAATAGATTGACACACAGGTTGTTACATAGGTAAACACATTGACACATATGTTGAAAATTATTTTATTTACCTATTGTAATAAGTGTAACACTATTTTAAAATTAACTTAGATAAAATAAAACTTCTGGGCATGTATCTGCAACCAAATGATAAATGTACTTGATAATTCAAATGTTTTAAGCTTCGACTCATGTCACATAAAGTGGACGTCCATTCTACAGCCCAATTAACTGCCCACTGGACATATAACAAAAATAAACTGTTAATTAAACTTATTGAAAATCCAAAGTATACAAAAAGACTTTATTTCATTATAACTCAAAGTTGACAAAGTTGGACTTTTATTGCTATGTTCGGTAATGAAGTGCAATTTCATGGACGTAGGTTGTGCAACTGGAACTATTGTCAGTGGCTCTGGAGGGAAGGCTTCCATCAATTTCCATAATAATCTGCAATAAAATAATTTGACAGTTGGAGGGAATGGCATCCATTGTTTTTGTTTATTAATAAATCGTCTCAGGTCAGCCAGGGACTGAAGTTTTTCTGGCAGGTCAAGGTACAGATTAAAAACATGGCAAGTGACCTCATTGTATCTTTGCGGTGTCCCGATAAACAGTGTGGTCTGATACTATTTCGTAACATTGAAGTGTTAAAGGTCCGCAACTGTATAAGTGGTAGTTATGTTATTGATATCATCTCACCTTTACAGTGAGTTAAACACTGCCGTAAATCAAGGGCCAGGACATATGTTAGGCTCATTTTGCTGTATACGTTGTAGAACAGGAAACATTATCCCTTGATCACTGATAACGTCTCTTAATTGCTTATTGAGAACGATATCTATCTATATTTTACAGATGGAACTTAAGCAGTGAATGTCTTAAAACTATTGACTGAAGTCACGGTTCACTGACTAATGCTTGATATCAATAGCATACCGCACAATGGCTCATATTAATCTAATGAACCAATGAAATGTGTTGTACACAATGATTGTTGACACGAGCTGTAGATCGACGTGTAAAATAATCAACGCAACCAATAAGCACCTCGTCTGGCACAACACAATCACAATGAACTGTCGTGAAATGTTACAGCGATATATGCTAGAGACCATGTCGTGAGATGTTACAGCGATATATGCTGAATGCCAAGTCGTGAAATGTTATAGTTATATATGCTGGAGACCATGTCATGAAATGTTACAGCGAAGTATCCTGAATACCATGTCGGTTATATAGCTAACAGCAGTAGTATTTCTGTTATAGTAGTAAGAACTCCTTTACTGTGTCTGTGCGCATGTGAAGTCTTTATAGACTTTCGGGAGACTGTTGATCTCCCTATAGATGACACGAGTAATGAATATTTACATTCTTATTTAGCGTTGTTTTACCGCATGAATCTGATGTAAATTGTCTAGAAATGCCTGAATCGTGTCACTTCAAAATATTACACCATTTTACAAAGAATTATACACAGGTATTATACTGATAGGTACATCACATGCTACAAGTAAAATAAAATATTTAACTAAACTAGTTAGAGATTGGCTGACACAAATTGAACTACATTGCTTTTGGCTCTATACAGCTACTATTATCTATCTAAAACGGCATCAATATGTCATCAAATGTAAACAAATCGTCAAATATTTCACGTTCGTTGACATGTGATGTAAACAATTTTGTATGTAAACTGTAACATATTTACAAACTCTTGAATGACTATAGTGCTTTAGGGTGTATTTACATTAGTATATTTACAGGGTATCTTATACTTATTACTATGATGACACTATCCAAGTACAATTGAGCTATTAGTTAGTTTCCCAGGTAGAAGAAGTAAATCATGTACTGTAAACGTTAAGAAGATAATGGTGGGATGCTGAATTCATGGTGAATAAACAAATGAGTGCCAATGCATTCCCAGGCCTAATGTAACAAAATGAAACTATTAGGAAAAGGACGTGAGTGAATAATTACGCGTTCACTGTGTGTACTCTTCAATATGATGATTTGACACCGTACCAACGATTTCCGTGTGAATGACTCATAAAACTAGGCGTAGATAATAGTTTGAAAATAAATGCCATTATCTTTGAATCGATATGATAGTGTCATGGTGTTTTTCCCTGACTGAAAGACATTGATTTATTTGTCGACTTGTGTGGGTGGCATGATGCCGGTGAGACATTTTCAACACATTTACATATTTACCCCCAGTGATTTAATGGATAGTAATATCTCTATGACGGCAACAGCAACAAAATTTGGATGTGTCAAAAGTTTATTTGTTTTGTAAGTTACTACAATTCAAACTTTTAAGCAACCTATTGAATTTATTAAAATCTAATTATTATTTTTTCTCAAGACTTTCTTCCTAAGTAGAGAATAAAAAAAATCATTTTGAAACAAATTATATAGACTGATGTGTATAATGGGGTAGAATTTGTGGTGAAAGAGATGTAAACAAATGGCATGTATGATTGCAATATTACCAGAACCTGTTCTGCTGTCTTGGGACGTAAATTACTTTAGTTTATTACTGCAGGATACAATCATTTGCGTGAATATATAATGTAACTAGGCTCTTAAATGAAAGGAAATTGCATTTGAGTCAACCCTTTCACTTGTATTACTAGAGAGAGAGAGAGAGAGAGAGAGAGAGAGTGAGTGAGAGAGAGAGAGAGAGAGAGAGAGAGAGAGAGAGAGAGAGAGAGAGAGAGAGAGAGAGAGCATGCTGGATATATAGTTATACGACTTGAATTGATAACACTAATACATTAGCTTTGCGATGAAGTTCTGAGTGCCGCTAAGCCAGTACAGAGAGTGAGTAGTGAATTGGCTAGAAGTGCTATATTAATAATGAGCAGTTAGCTGGCTAGAAGTACTATATTTATGAGCATTTAGCTGCCTAGAAATACTATATTAATGAGTAATTAGCTGAATGGAAGTACTATATTGATGAGCAATTAGCTAACTAGAAGTAATATATTCATGAGTAGTAAGTTGACTAAAAGTAGTACGCTACAAAATACTTTATTTTGTGAGCTAGATAAGCAGTGGTCTCGTACAAATAACGCCACATAGTACAGGAGAAAACCCTATGCTTCTTTGCGTATGATAGCAGTAATCTTTATCACGCTGATGAAATACCTCAGTTATTATTTTTTTCTTTTTTTTAAAAAAATAAATGTTTTTTGTTTTTGTTTTTTTTTTAATATGAAATTATACAAAAACACAGCAATATTAGACTGAGGAAAACTGTTTATTATTGCGTCTGATTGATTATCCAGTTAAAAATGTAAAAAAAAAAATATTGAGTAATTGTCTATAAATGTTTTCAAAATCTCATGATTAATATTATTTTGCTTAAACAGTATAAGATATCGGATGTTAATAACTGCCGAATGAAGAATCAACACCTATAAAACCAATGTCATAGTAATAAACTCCAGGGAACAATGTTTTCGGTTTATATTATAAGAGATGGCCTTTAGCGTCTTTGATAAATCCGCGGAGACTAACGTCTGTGTCAAGGTGGAGGGGGCTTAGAACCGAAACTATTGTCTAAATAACTTTATGAAACTCTCTAATCCCTACGATTTAGCGGGGCTGTCCCTAGGGCCGTGACTTTAGTGGATGACCTAATGGCCACACCAAAGGCGTGATGTGCAGCTTTGTACGTGATGTGCAGCTTTGTACGTGATGTGCAGCTTTGTACGTGATGTGCAGCTTTGTACGTGATGTGCAGCTTTGTACATGATGTACAGTTTCGTAGATGATTAGCAGCTTTTTACGTGATTAACAGCTTCGTACGTTATGTACAGTATTTTACGTGATGAACGCCTGTGTACATGATGTACAGCTTTGTACGTAAATTACGGAACTGTACGTGATTAACAGGTTGGTGAATGATGTACAGTACTGTATATGATGTACAGTATTGTATATGGTGTACAGTATATGCATCTGGTGAACAGTATTGTCTGCGTGCTGACCAGTCTTTGTCTGGTCATTGTGATCCGTAATTACTATCATCAAGTGCTCAGTAGTTGTAAAACAAGTTTTAAGATGTATTATTTGGATGGTAAGTTCAATGTCCATCTTAGACCTATACGTCACTAAGCGTAGGTCATTTCTGATGACCTAGGCCTTGTTACATCTGAGCACCCTGCTGTTACTATATTAATACGCAAAACGTTTGTTCTAATGAAACTGATGATGATAATTTTTAAACAAGTGTTTCTCCCTCATCACTTAACGGCCCTGACAAATGCTGGTCAACACGGATTGACTTTTAATACTTATAGTCTCGTCAGATAGTCAAACTAGTCCCAAACATATAATATAAATAATAGCGATTTGGGCGCTGCGTTAAATCGAAAGTAAAGAATTAATACAACAATATTCCAGTTTAAAATACAATCATGAAAAAAAAAATCGGATCTGCCCGAAACCAACAAATAACCTCGCCTGCCGATCAAGCCTAAGGCGATATAACTCTATGCAAATGTTTTTGCAGGGTACAGCTAGTTAATCTTAAAACATTAAAAAAATTCTCATGAACACCAAGATTGTTCATACAATATGTTTTACTTAAATAACAAAATAGACTTTTTGTTTTTGATTCTGGATATGCTACGTCGATATAATAGTAAGTGAAATGTAGGAGTCGTAGCTCCTGGGTCCAGTCAGGTTTTACCTATCAACTAAAATGACACAAGATATAACGATTGAGGAGTACAAATAAATTACTGTGATAGTGAACGAGTATTGACTTTGTCCTCATATTATGAATATGCATTATAATAATTGGCTATTTCAAAATCTAATGGAAGATAAACTGCATAATATAGCTCTTTTATGTTTAATAATAATAAAATATTATGCCTGCTTTAATACTTACGATTATACAGTATGCTTTAGAAAATTAATCAAATTAATTGAAGAATATAAATTGAGCAGGAGATAATATTTCAGAAGGGTGGGTGTGGCACAATGAACTCTTAAAAATCAACTGTTAAAAAAAAATGAACACGGGAAAATTGCGAATGCTCTGCGAACGTATAATTGAAAGATACTTATTATAGATTGAAGAAGACATCATATACGTTTTTTATATTCTATAATACTACCATTTATTTATAAAAGAGGTACATTTACTTTCATATTCATTAATAACATTTAAATAACGTCTCCACTTAAGTTTTAAACCTCCTGACATAACTTAAATAGATATTAAAAAAATAACCAGTAACCATTTACTAAATGAAGTTAGTTTTACATCTTTCTTCTTTTGAAACTGCACTGATATATAAATATATAATAATGCTATTGTTGACTAATTGTGCTAACCCTCACTGTAATATACTAGTGTAACCAGAAATGAAATATTCTGTAAAATGTTTCATGAATATTCTGGTTGACAGCTTTTCCTGTTTGTTATTTGTCCTAATTAAAATCAAAACACTTTCTAAGACAAAAACCATGTTATGAATACATGGTAAATACAAGTACACATTTTTTTTCTTAAAGCTATACCTGTATTACATACTTCTTTATATGTTAGATTAAGTATGACTCTTTGTGTAGTTCAGTTGTCTTGTTTTACTATTAATGTTTGTCTATCATTGATGTGATATTTTACTATGTTGTTCAATGACATTATCTTTAACTCAACTTCTAACGAGGGCATTTACTGATGATATTCTCCTTACAGATGACCAAGTGGCCATATAATTCTTCTACAGATTCACCAGATGAGATCATCCCACTGGTCAGTAAATCGGACACAGAACTCGTAAGGATCGCCTTCTTGGTGGTCTTTGATGGAGTGGTGGGTCTGCTGGGATCAGTAGCCAATGTCCTGAACATTATTGTGTTCATAAAACAGGTAGTTATTTATGATAAAACTGCCTTGAACAATATTGTGCTCATAAAACAGGTAGTTATTTATGATGAAACTGCCTTGAACAATATTGTGCTCATAAAACAGGTAGTTAGTTATGATAAAACTGCCTTGAACATTATTGTGCTCATAAAACAGGTAGTTAGTTATGATAAAACTGTCTTGAACATTATTGTGTTCATAAAACAGGTAGTTAGTTATGATAAAACTTTCTTGATTTATTGAAAATACTGAACACACTCAAGTATAATTAAAGGTTCTGTTATTTTTTTTTTGTCCGTAATTCAATAGTTGATCCCTTACTTATAAATTATTTAAAAATTAAAAATAACTTCCTAAAGATTAAGTTAAGGATGAGAAATCAACTATATGTTTACATAGCCAATAATGAAATGGTTGGTCTTGGGTTTGTACAACAGTAAATAAACAATGGATTTTTTTAACCGAGGAACGAGTTTATTCACACCACCGTTAAAGTCAAAATACAATTCTTTAATGTACATTTATACCCGGGGGCGCCGAGAGCCAACAACAGGGCAGGACATCATTGCGGGCCCATTAATAAACAATGAGTCGTAAAAAATTGACATGGTCGGGGCGGCCGGGCCCCCTTACAGATGCAGGCCCCCTGGCAATGACCCCCCTCTCGGCGTGCCTGTTTATACTTGCTAGTTAGTAAAGTTTACACCTTATGTCTACATGTGTTACGCTTGTAAATTGATATATTTGTTTATATTTGTACAAAGGGATTCACTGAGACTGTCAACATCAGTCTGCTGAGTCTAGCTGTGTCAGACCTCGGTAGTTTGGCGACTTTAGTTTGGGAGAGCATCACTTTAAACCCTTTGTTTCAAAATGAACCTCTTTCATTCGATCCAGAGAGCGTTCGATACATTACAGCAGGTAAAGTAGATCTTTGTGTTGAAACTTTTGATAATACAACGGTAAAGTAGATATCTGTGCTGATATTTTTATAATACAACGGTAAAGTAGATATTTGTGCTGATATTGTTGATAATAATAATGTAACATTGTCGTTCTATAGCTGACAGCTAAAGTAATATTTCATATATAAATGATACATCGCAAGTAAATTAAAGAGAACTAATCAACGCGCCCCCCCTCCCTCATCCAGCAGTGGGCCGCGGTGAAATTATCAAACGTTCACCGGTCCGTGGCGAGAAAAAGGTTGGGGACAACTGTTATAAGCCACTATGGGACGGCTTTTACAGTGCCCACGGGAGACATGGAGGGATCTTTAACCAAGACCTGAAAAATGTATGGATAAATTCATGGAAAGACGTGGAGACAGTAGCGTACCTAGGGATTTGGGGGCCGGGGGCTCGGCGTCTTTGGGGGCCCCTGCATGTTGACATTCGACATCATGAAATGAAATAATGTACTTAATATTTAATGTAAAAAAATAATTTCGGACACTCCTTTGGGGCCCTCCTTAAGCTGGGGCCCGGGGGGGACTTTCAAATTTGAACCCCCTTCCCCCTCCCCTAGTTACGCCACTGCGTGGAGAAAGAGATTAGTAGATATTTAGGTTATAAAACGTTTTTGCTGAAGAAAAATGTGTGTAAGCAAATGTTATATTGATGAATTCAATGATTTCTAGTAATTCAAATTAAGTCAGATTAGATTTTGTTATAAAGTTTAATTAAAGATATTTGGTCTTTCATGGGTGTTTCCCCTCCCCAGCTGTACCCCACGCTATATTTGTTCGCGTCGCCTGGTGGATCACAGCATTCGTCACGTTCGAGCGATGCCTCTGTATAGCGATACCTCTGAAGGTCAAGCAGGTCATCACAGGGCGCAGAACTCTCGTCATCAACATCGCCATATACATCGTCAACTTTCTCTTCCTGTGCCCCATCTTCATCTGCAGGAGCCTGGTCCCTGTCACCACGGGCAACGTGACGAAGGTAGAAAACAAATTCTGCTCAGAGAACCCCTTCGAAATCGAGAAGATCGGCTTCACCTATAACGTGGTCTCGCAGTTCTCTTCCTTCATCATTGACTTCGTCTGTACGGTGGCCATCATACAACTGTTAAACTTGAAATCAAAATGGAGGAGTGAAACGGCCAGCGCATCGGCCGCCGGGTCAAAGACGGGGTTTCAGTCACGTGACAAAAAGATCATCAAGATGATTGCCATGATTTCCGGCATCTTCATTCTGTGCTCCATGCCCAGTTGTGTGAACTACGCCGTCACTGTTATATTTGAGGACTACGCACTGGGTAAACGATACGTCAACGTGAATCACTTAATGTGGGCCTTCATCGTGGCCTTAGAGGCTGTCAATAGCTCAGTCACCATCTTGGTGTACTACAATATGAGCAGCAAGTATAGAACAGAGTTTAATCGAATGTTTCGTAGACAAGACGGCGTAACTAAGGAGAAACAAATGAAACAATAACAAACTAAAGCTGGTGATAAAGGCTTTCTGATATACACTGTGCGCATGGCGTCGAGACAGGAAAACAGCAAGTAGTAGACTTTGGAATTGTAACTAAAGTTTAATGGAGAAATTAAGATTTCCGTGTTAGAATACAATGTGCATTTTAAACATGTGATACAATAAAGTATTTGTTATTTTACTTTAAAATTTATTTTAAAAAAAAAACTAGTCTTAAATGTCATGCTTCCTATATTTTGCTTTATTTTGCTATATATATAAATATATATATATATATATATATATATATATATATATATATATATATATATGTCTATGCTCTAAAAACATGTGCCCTATCATTTGAATGTAATTTTGTGAAGTTTGTTACTTCAGTGTTCTATGATCTGACTGTAAGATAGGAATTGTATCACTTGAGTATTCTATCTTTTGGCTTTAATTTTTTGAAGTTTATCACTTGATCCTATGACAGACCACTTACAACTAATGTGAAATTCTTACCATGACCAATGTATGACATAAGAAATAGTTTCATGAGGATTCGAAGAGTTTGGGCTCAAATCGTTAATGCATGTAACTAAGAATATAATATAATAATAGCGATTTGGTCGCTGCGTTAAATCGAAAGTAAAGAATTAATATAACAGTATTCCAGTTTAAAATACAATCATGAAAAAAAAATCGGATCTGCCCAAAACCAAAAAATAACCTCGCCTGCCGACCAAGCCTAAGGCGATATAACTCTATGCTAAATGTTTTTTTGTAGGGTACAGCTAGTTAATCTTTAAAACATTAAAAAGAATTTCTCATGAAGTACCAAGTAAGATTGTTCATACAATATGTTTTACTTAAATAACAAAATAGACTTTTTGTTTTTGAGTTATGTTGCACCTCCAGTTACGCATGAGCAATAATTTCCGGCAGGCGATTTCTTATTTCCCGAGGAAATGACAACGGTACAGTTTTTATTGAGCTTTGGATAATAAACAGAATAAAATCAGGTCAGTGTGGGGTGTGGCATGTGTCCTCGTTCTAAGTTGCCAGGTTTAGTTAATACAACAAGCAGACACGTTGGAACTGGAAAGTACGAACTGTCGTCCAACAATTTACATTTTATTTTATTCAAATTTATTTCAACATATAATAAAATGTCGATATTAAGACCTTGAAATTAAAATCTCATAAATTGTATAGAAAATTTTAAGAAATAATTCTTTTTATTTCATAAAACTATGTTTTAAACATAATATATTTCTAAAAAAAAATAAATTTCTAAAAATGTGTTTCTCCTTTCTGTTATATTTATCTTGTATGTAATGTTAAACGTATTTAAAACATATGTATTTCATAAAAATAGTTTTCTATTTTGTAGACAATTATTAGTATATAAAATGCTTACATCTCCTGATAGTAAACGTTCCATTAATCCAAATGAGCCATAGTGGGAGATGAAGTATAAAATTCATCAGTTTCTACAACATCAGCATATGAATGGATTGTGTGAATATATATCCCAACACCCAGCCGACTTTACTTCCCCCAACTTAAGTCAGGTACCTATTTAAAGCTGAGTGGACATATCGAGTATCTAAACCACCTGGCCATCCGTCCCACCAAACGATAGCACCCTCCCTAAAAATGTTACGGGGCTCTAGTCAAAAAAATTTCTGTACCCTATCTAGGGCCCTTTATACCCCTTACGCCGTAGGGCTCTTATACTTTAAATCTACTCTACTAAGTACCAGCCCCGTGCCCCCCCCGCTTAAAAAAGAAGAAAAAGAGGAAAAAAATAAAAAAGAGTAACTAAAATGAGAAGGTGCCCCCTTGCTGGGTATTGGTGCTTCCCTGCTTACTTTGACCTGGCTACGGGCCCCCCTGCGTTTTGTCTGGCCGCCCTTGCTTATTTGTTCTACTTAGTAAAATTAGTAAAATGTATTACCTGGCTCCCCCTGCTATTGCCTGGCCCCTGTTGTAGAATGCCTGGCCTATCTTGTAGAATTTTCACGCTACGGGGCTGCATAACGGGTGCGATAAATATAATCACGTCGAATTCACGCAAGCCACCCCTGGAGTTGAACTCACTTTGTGAATATAACATACCACAGATTGGATACAATTATAAATATATTATATTATCTGTGGTGCATACTACAGATTGGATACAATTATAAATATAGTAAGTTATCTGTGGTACATACCACAGATTGGATACAATTATAAATATAGTTTATTATCTGTGGTACATACCACAGATTGGATACAATTATAAATATAGTATGTTATCTGTGGTACATACCACAGATTGGATACAATTATAAATATAGTTTATTATATGTGGTACATACCACAGATTGGATACAATTATAAATGTAGTATATTATCTGTGGTAGATACCACAGATTGGATACAATTATAAATATAGTATATTATCTGTGGTACATACCACAGATTGGATACAATTATAAATATAGTATATATTATATGTGGTACATACACAATTTACTAAATACTGAAGAACGAAAAAATGAAAACCTTAATACAGACTTTATACAACTAAGTTACAGTTTCTTATGGTGTTTATCGTTTTCGTTATATTCAATAGACTGTAACTAACTTTATGGGAAGACAGAAATAAACTGATGTTGATAACCCATGTGAGCACAGAAATACGTTGATGTTGATAACAAATACGTTGGTGGTGATAACATATGTGAGGAAAGAAATGCGTTGATAACACATGCACAATGTCAAGTAATTATTAAATTTGTCAAGACATCGCATGATATTAGTTTAAAGATAAGATCAATCTATCATGAAAAAGAATAGGGACAGTCTAAGTACATTTCTATATTCTCACCATTCCAAAGACAGAAATAGCCGTGTAAAGCGCCACGGAGCAGTAGAGTCCCTGGGACTCGAACCCGCTAGCCTGTGAGATACAATGCTCTCTAGCGACCGAATCGTAATTCAAAAGAAAGCATTCAACAATAAAGTGGAACAATGGCCGAGTGGGTTTTTTTTTAGGTCAGACACTGTCACGGCAGAAATACCAAGGGAAACAATTCCATCACTAAGACATCGAGGCCAGACAGTCACGACATGAGTACCAAGGGAAACAATTTCCTCAGAAGACATTGAGGTCAGACTGTCACGATATAAGTACCAAGGGAAACAATTGCCTCAGAAGACATTGGGGTCAGACTGTCACGATATAAGTACCAAGGGAAACAATTTCCTCAGAAGACATTGAGGTCAGACTGTCACGATATAAGTACCAAGGGAAACAATTTCCTCTCTAAGACATTGAGGTCAGACTGTCAGGACATAAGTACCAAGGGAAACAATTTCCTCCCTAAGACATCGAGGTCAGACAGTCATGACATGAGTACCAAGGGAAACAATTTCCTCAGAAGACATTGAGGTCAGACTGTCACGATATAAGTACCAAGGGAAACAATTTCCTCCCTAAGACATCGAGGTCAGACTGTCAGGATATAAGTACCAAGGGAAACAATTTCCTCCCTAAGACATCGAGGTCAGACTGTCACGACATAAGTACCAAGGGAAACAATTTCCTCCCTAAGACATCGAGGTCAGACAGTCACGACATAAGTACCAAGGGAAACAATTTCCTCAGAAGACATTGAGGTCAGACTGTCACGATATAAGTACCAAGGGAAACAATTTCCTCCCTAAGACATCGAGGTCAGACTGTCACGACATAAGTACCAAGGGAAACAATTTCCTCCTTAAGACATCGAGGTCAGACAGTCACGAAATAAGTACCAAAGGAAACAATTGCCTCCCTAAGACATCGATGTTAGAATAGCGTTAAAATAAGGTCCAGTAACTGTCAAAATCGTTCAAAACCAAGCAGATAGTTTAATTAAATGTGATGCTTGTAAAACAACTGAGATTGTGAAAAATGATAGTAAATTATTTTCATCACTTTACTTTTAGAGCTTCATATAAACGTCTTGTATAATGTTCATGAATACGAAAAAAAAAAACATGTTTCAACGGCCTTGTGCCAGTTTGGCTTTCTCTGTAAATTTATCGGACGTGCGGCTAGAAAGTTGACGCATCAAAAAGTTCAGACCTTAAATAAATATAATCACTTAGAGACCACGGTGTTTGTTTATTTACTTATTTGAACCGTATTTAAATTGTCCATTCACAGCAAGAGCCTCAGAAAAGGTCTAGTAAATAAACTTTTTTATTCATTCTAAATTAAAAAAAATTTTCATTGATCTCCCATATTTGACCTGTCTTTAGACAAGCACGAGCCTGATGAGAAATATCGATTTAAAGAGCATTGATTTAGTTGTGGACATAAACTGGATGTTCGCTCCTTTTTCTGAGAATATGTTAGAAGAGAAGTCAATTTAAGGAAAGTGATTTACACATTGTTTGTAGATTTAGTGTCATTGGCTATTGCCTGGTCCCTGCTGTAGAATGCCTGGCCCCGCTGTAGAATTTTCACACTACGGGGCTGTTCATGGGCTAAATTAAGGAATAAACTTTGTATATAGTACAATAATATATTACACAGACGCTACTTTAATATAGGCCCCTGTGGGATCTTTTTCATGTGCAGGGCTTGTTTTGGTAGCCAAACCCACCAACCTTGATGGCTAGCCTTGACCGAAGCACCCAACTAATGAAATTATATTTGTCTTTCTATTTATATATCTATTAATTCACCTGAGCAGCAATGTTACTGTGAGGCTGGAAGTTTGATCTGAGCAGCAATGTTACTGTGAGGCTGGAAGTTTGGTCAGCCTCGTGCAATCAAAGGCTTCATAGACTATTTGACCATATCCAGTCCCGGCATTAGAAGTTGCGGAGCCCTATTTGAAACCTGTTATATTAATTTGGTTTGATATTTGTTTTCTGGGTAACGTTGAACTTTACTTTTTTTTTTGGTTCGAGCTCCGGTGAGGACGAATAGAGATTTCAGTGTATGACTTAAGTCCCCTATTTATCCCCCGTGGCGCCTCCATAGACCTTGCAATATCAGCCATGATTAGAATAAAATAAAGGCGCCATGAAGCAACAGTCCAAGTTTTTGTGTATAGGATCTAAGAGATTTTATCTCATCTTTACAAGGAACCCACTCACATACACTCAGTGTAGGCCCCTGAATATATTCACATATTAGGAAACAGTATTAAAGGATAAAATCAACAAGTTGCATACATACATACATATTGCCTTTGTGTGACACACAATGATGCTTCCTAAGTAATCAAACATATTGAGGTGCTACTAAACACAACGATTCTTTCTAAATAAACAAAGTTATAAAACTGCTCCTAAACACAAAGAACTTTCTAAATAATCAAAGATATGAAACTGCTCCTAAACACAAATAACATTTCTAAATAACCTAAACACAAAGAACCTTTCTAAATAACCAAAGATATGAAACTGCTCCTAATATATATATATATATATATATATATATATATATATATATATATATATATATTCTCTCCACCGTTCCTGATTTGAAATAATGAAAAGTTCTTGTTTACGATGCTTTTTATGAGCAACTCCATATCTTTGATTGCTGAGAAAGGTTCTTTGTGTTTAGGAGCAGTTTCATATCTTTGGTTATTTAGGAAGGTTTTTTGTGTTTAGGAGCAGTTTCATAACTTTGATTATTTAGAAAGGTTCCTTGTGTTTAGGAGCAGTTTCATAACTTTAATTATTTAGAATATATATACCATATAAATATATCCTCGGACATTACATATATCCCTTCTCTGGCCATCAGACACACCGGTGTTCGAAATGATCTGATCCACCATTTTCATAGAATAAATCTATTGATTCATATAAGTAAACTAAATACTATCATGTGATGAACTCGAATTATGATTTATGTAATAGAATTGAGGACCAGGAGAGGAGATTTTGTTTATCTAAATATAAAGGTAATTAGGAGGCACTTAAAACTCATTGAAGTGGCGCAAGGGCCCTGATATCACCATTCGGAAATCCCTGTCATCAGGGCCGGCCTTATGCTGATTTGACCAATTGTTCCAAATTGGGCCCCGCACCTGGCAGGGGGCCCGTAATTTGCATTAAGCATATAAATATCAGTTATGACTCTTGCCACATGCTAGAAGCATCCGTTAAATTGGGCCCGGCAATTCGTAGGGCCGGCCTTGCCTGTCATACATCCCTTTACTTCTTTCTTTCATGTCATATTCCTACGAAATGGTTCAAGTTCTGAAGTTGAAAATAGTGCAAGTTAAACGATATTAAAATTGTATATATTCTGAGAATTACTGAGTTTGAAATAAAAGATATAAAGTATATGTAAATGTAGTGTATTATGTCATGTTATATTAAAATTGTATATATTCTGAGAATTACTGAGTTTGAAATAAAAGATATAAAGTATATGTAAATGTAGTGTATTATGTCATGTTATATTAAAATTGTATATATTCTGAGAATTACTAAGTTTGAAATAAAAGATATTAAGTATATGTAAATGTAGTGTATTATGTCATGTTCACTGAACTATAAAAATATTATAACTATTCTTATTTCTTTATTTATGACTAGAGAGGGTTGGGAAAAATAGTTTAAGATGAATAGAAAATGAAAAATTAATCTATAGGCCTATATGAATTTAAAAAAAAAATTGATCACTTGCTTAATCATTTATTTTGCAGTTCAAATTCGATTATAAAATTAATTTATTTAGTTATTAATTAGACGTAAAACTTTTTTTTTTCTGTGAATGAATAAACATTGAATAAATGTATTTATTTATAAAAAAAAAAACACGAGTAGATTTATAATCAAATGCAAATACACTTTTATGAAAACCGTAAACAATGCATCTCAAAAAAACATATGAATCTTATTATCGATAATATAATCAATTGAAAATATCGATTCAAATATTTACTTCTTATTCACCTAAGTTGGACGATTACATATATCCCATATCGATACCACAAAACCAAAACCAGTTTCAGAGGAACTGTTCCAGGAAACATCGATTTTAGAAAAAAAATATTATTTGGACCAATAGCCCACTAACACAGCCAGCGTTTATAAAAGTTGGATCCATTCTTAGTTGTCGGCTTAGACAAATATCAATAGCTGCAAGAGTGAGTTACCCAAAAGGTATTCAAGCAGAGAAACTGCCTATAGCCTACATTAGGTAAACATTGTATGTACTAGTAATTAATGGCTGATTGAATTTGTTTTTAAAAATGTAAACAATATGTTAAATAAATGTTTAGCCACCTTACGAATGATGTGTTGTCAGATATTGATGCACAAATATTGAAATGACATAATATTCATTAATTGATAACATTCCTGAGCTTTTATTAGATAATAATCTGAAGATTAATATTTTTTATTATTTAATATTATCAGATGTATTATGTTTGTAATACACAGCTTGATTTATTTTATGATATCTTCCATATCTAGGTTTTTCTGATTTGCTAGTATCGAATGAGTAAATTTCAATGAAATTACTGACAATGTTTACAACTGTGGCTTCTGTTTTTTTGTTGAGCATAGTTTGTGTCAAAGGTGAGAAAATAATTTATAATGAATCATGAAAACATGTCACAATAATTGAAATAACTGATTGATAAAATAATGTAACTACTATGAGTCGATTTGCGAGATATCAAGATGATGTATCCGAAGTTTGATTGAGTAGACTAGTCGGATAATATGTATCGGGTAGAGGTGATAGTAAAAGAAGACTAAACGGATCATTTGTATTGGGCAGAGGTGATAATGAAAGTAGACTAGTCGGATAATTGGCATTGGGCAGAGGTGATAATGAAAGTAAACTAGTCGGATAATTGGAATTGGGCAGAGGTGATAATGAAAGTAAACTGCTCGGATAATTGGCATTGGGCAGAGGTGATAATGAAAGTAGACAAGTCGGATAATTGGCATTGGGAAGAGGTGATAGTACAGGTAGACTAAACCGATAATTTGTATTTGGCAGAGATGATAGAAAACTTTGACTAGTCGGATAATTTGTACCGGGCAGAGGTGATAGTAAATATATACTAGTCGGATATTTTGTATTGGGCAGAGGTGATAATGAAAGTAGACTAGATGAATAAATTTGTATTGGGCAGAGATGAAAGTGATAGTAGTGCAGGAAACACAATATTTTATCAATCTAAAATGAAAGATTAAGTGATTAGAAATCCGAAACAAAATGCACATTTCGACTCTAATAAATAATATATACATTATACAAGTTGTATCTCATTTCTTATTTATTAAAGAACACTTTTATAATCACACATCTATCAATCTTTCTGAAAAGAAGCTTCTTAAAATGTTTAGTCCCTTTAGTCTTTCTTAGGGATAGGCAAACTTTTAGATCGACTGAGATTCCCCACTGACAAAAGCCTCCCTCCCCCTCCACCCCACCCTCGGCCCAGTACTAATTCCCGTTAAGTATACAAGGTTTACGTCATGTACATAAGCCTAGGGTCTGCTATTTTTTTTTCTAAAAGTCTATAGGTACGGTCCTTAAAACCCAAAAACTACTCTGCCTTTAGTGTGAGAGTGACGCCCCTGTATGGATGAGATTAAATCTTTTAGATCCTACAGACTACTAACGGGACGGTTTTATCCAATCAGAGATCCCGCGGGTCGATAGTCTTGTGTTTTACCACACGACCACCTGTCTGCATTTAGTAACACCATTAACTTCATTTATAAATGTGTTGTTTTTATGGAAAATATTTATACTTTGATAACAAATAAAAAATTAACTTCATATATTTACTAGAGAAGTTGATTACTGAATACGACGTTCCTGTTAACATTTAGAGTAAAGTGCAACATATTTATTGATTGCAAACCGAGTGGTGGCATTGAACCAATTATTAAAAAAAACAGGTAAACTGGTGGCTGTTGTAAACCAGCTAAGCAACAGTCGGTGTGCAACACGCCAGTTAATATAATAAACTGAATTATTATTTGATTTTGCATTACATTAAGCATACAGTGATTTTGAAAAATATTGCTATTACCACTGCTACAACGAGGCTTTGTTTTACTTTAGAGTTAGCTACTAAAATATAGCTAGATTTAGAGATAATTACGACCTTAAAGGTTGGCTACTACTATCAATAGATTTAGAGATAACAACGACCTTAAAGGTTGGCTACTACTATCAATAGATTTAGAGATAATTACGACCTTAAAGGTTGGATACTACTATCAATAGATTTAGAGATAATTACGACCTTAAAAGTTTGCTACTACTATCAATAGATTTGAGGGCTAAGCGTCTGTGTTTGTAAGGGTACCGTTTTCTACTATAAAAGCTATATTAATAAGTATGTCATTTTTAGGGCCCCGTTCTACACCTTATACGTAGCGGTACAAGATTAACGGCCCTAGGGGCCCCAAGAGTAGCTATCCCCCTAACATAAATTTGGTTTAAATAATTTTGGTCATGCCTTTTGAGGACTAAGTGTCTGTGTTTGTAAGGGTACCGATTTTTACTATATAAGCTATATTAATAAGTAGGCCATTTTCAGGGCCCCATCCCACACCTTATACGGACCGGTACAAGATAAACGGCCCTAGGGACCCCAAGAGTAGTTATCCCCCTAACAGAAAATTAGTTTAAATAATTTTTGTCATGCCTTTTGAGGGCTAAGCGTCTGTGTTTGTAAGGGTACCGTTTTCTACTATATAAGCTATATTAATAAGTATGTCATTTTTAGGGCCCTGTTCCACACCTTATACGTAGCGGTAAAGGATAGACGGCCCTAGGGGCCCCAAAAGTAGCTATCCCCCTAATATAAATTGGGTTTAAATAATTTTTGTCATGCCTTTTGAGGGCTAAGCGTCTGTGTTTGTAAGGGTACCGTTTTCTACTATATAAGCTATATGAAAAAATAGGCCATTTTCAAGGCCCCATCCCACACCTTATACGGACCGGTACAAGATAAACGACCCTAGGGGCCCCAAGAGTAGCTATCTCCCTAACAGAAAATTAGTTTAAATAATTTTTGTCATGCCTTTTGAGGGCTAAGCGTCTGTGTTTGTAAGGGTACCGTTTTCTACTATATAAGCTATATTAATAAGTATGTCATTTTTAGGGCCCTGTTCCACACCTTATACGTAGCGGTAAAGGATAGACGGCCCTAGGGACCCCAAGAGTAGCTATCCCCCTAATATAAATTGGGTTTAAATAATTTTTGTCATGCCTTATGAGGGCTAAGCGTCTGTGTTTGTAAGGGTACCGTTTTCTACTATATAAGCTATATTAATAAGTATGTCATTTTTAGGGCCCCGTTCTACACCTTATACGTAGCGCCACAAGATTAACGGCCCTAGGGGGCCCAAAAGTAGCTATCCCCCTAACATAAATTTGGTTTAAATAATTTGGGTCATGCCTTTTGAGGGCTAAGTGTCTGTGTTTGTAAGGGTACCGATTTTTACTATATAAGCTATATTAATAAGTAGGCCATTTTCAGGGCCCCATCCCACACCTTATACGGACCGGTACAAGATAAACGGCCCTAGGGGCTTCAAGAGTAGCTATCCCCCTAACATAAATTTGGTTTAAATAATTTTTGTCATACCCTTTTAAGTGATGGGCATAAATTTTCCGAAGGTACCGTCTTATCTTTCAGTTTTTTTTTAATAATCTTGTAGTTGGCAGCTGCCTTTTTTTGTAAACAATTTAGGTCATCTCTTAACATGGCTGGCAGTATTTTATATAGAATATAGAGCACCTTTTTTAAAATTTATTTAATTCATTTAAACAAATTTTTTTATATTTTTTTCTTATTCTTTTAATAAATAACAATAAATACTATGATTTGGGAATGTTTAATAAGGTAAAGTATCAATAATATTATCAAAAAAATTTCTGCCGCTAAAATAAGAGATTACCTTAGATGCGATACCATTATAACTTGTAAGGCACGCGATGGTACGTATGGTCTATGGAAGCATCTCGAATTTTGTAAAAACAGATCACCAGTCCAAAAATTACATCAATGACTAGCTTCATTCCAAGTCAAGAGAAGATTGTTAAACATGTTCCAGTTCGGGTTAAAACAAAAATCACAAACACCATTGTTTCAATGTGCGCTAAAGATATCAGGCCCTTTTCATTTGTCGAAGGCTGTGGTTTCCTAAAATTGGCTGCAAAGTTGATAAACATTGGTGCAAAATATGGGAAAGTTCCTGTTAATGAGATTTTGCCTTATGCCACGACTGTTTTAGGCATTTTGGGTAATGTTGTGGAGAAAGAAAAAAAATCTCCAGAAAGTGTTAGTGGCCTCTTATTTATACATGGACTTAAACTGTAGAACTGTTTATTTTACTTATTATCTTAAAGTTTTTCATGTATGTTTTTCGAGAGGATTTCTACAAACAAATAGAATAGTTATAATTAGGGCTGCTGATTAAACTGCGTTAATTTGCGATTAACGCGTCAAAAAAAATTTGCGATTAAAATTTTTAACGCAACACTTAAAATGCGTTAATTTGACTAAATGCGGAAAGTTCACCAAAACGATAAATAACAGAATTTCACCATTTGAAGTTTAAGTTCCGTTCACTTATTAAGTAGATCTACCACACCCACCCTGTCGCAATTCGCACATACCTTCACCCCAGGTATGTCGACTGAAGCCCCACTTGTAATATATGATGAAGATGTTTTGGTTATTTAGCCCTTCGACAAGTAAACTCCTGCTCCCTTCCCGGTCGATGTAAAAAGAGAAAACTTTCATTCACTAGTTTACATTATAAACTGTAGTGTATTGGTGGAGGTATAATGAACCCGTTTATAATAAGATCAAAATAACGAGATGCTAGAAATTTTGTATCATCATTTTTTTTTGCGCATAATTTTGTTTCGTATTTTGATAGTATAACATCTTGCTAATACATCTGTACCCGAGACAGTGGCTGTATTTTTCATAATTATTGTGATACTGAGTTAAATTTTATATATGGCTGTTGATTTACTGCAATTAAAGCGTAATTAATGCATTAAAAATATGCGATTACATTTTTCAACACAAACACCTAAATGCGTTAAATTTTACCCAAATGGTGTTATTTCAGAGTTGCAGATTAAATAAAAAAAAATCAGTAAATAACCCAATTCTATAACCAGATCAGACGAGATTTAAAAAAAAAAAGGAAGAAAAAAAAAACCCGAACACAGAGTGTCACGTTTACATACATCATATCATCTATATGACCTTGAAACAATAGGATTGCCATTTCTTAATTCAAACTTATGACCCTGAATGATGCAATTAATGAACATCTGCACGTGTTATAGTTTGATTGATAAGTGTCATGGCTTTGAAACAATGTAACTTGTGGGTGGTAAGTGACGTCATCAACCAATATTAACATTACCCACCTCCCCACCAATACAACTACAGTCGGCGAGTTGATGGACAAATTTACTTTTAATCTTCTTTTGAAGTTTTTCCTTTGCACGTCGATGTATATAAATGTTATTCTAATATTCTTTCACTCATTTTCTTTCTTACTATCAACTATTTGTTCAATGTTTTAGTGAACAACAAAAAAGAATTTTTTTATCGGTCTGTCAGTTATATTAATAAAAAAAATATTGTGTAAAATGACACTCTTTGATGTTATCGGTCGGCTTTCATTTTTCATCTTCTGTTCTTTCTTTCCTGTTGACGACACACTTTATAACAAGTCGCGACCCACATGTGAGACTGAGAACAAATGAACAAGGATGGTTACTTGCTCGCGTCAAAAATGAGTCGAACATTTCAAGGTCTGGCTTGTTTTAAAACAAAGACGTCACACACACACACACACACACACACACACACAGACACACAAAGGTTTAATACTCTATTGCTTAGGCCAAGTAAGTGAGAAAAAATAACAACAGGTTGTTATTATTTTAAAATGACATGTTGATATAATTAAAAAATTTTACAATTAATAAATAAAGTATTTTTTCGATTAAATATGCGTTAATTTGCGATAATTTTTTTAATTATGCGTTAATTTCGATTAACATTTTTAATCAAACAGCAGCTCTAGTTATAATAGAATATTTTTTTTTGACGGGAGCGGTTGGGGTTGGGAAAAATTTTCGCGGGAGCGGGTGGGATCGGGAAAAATTTTCGCGGGAGCGGGTGGGACTGGTTTTGAAAACGCGGGAGTGGGTGGGACTGGATGTGATACTGACTCCCGTGCAGCTCTCTAGTAACCACTAAACCTACTAAACTGAAAACTTTATGGACCAACTGTTTAGTCTAACCTAACGAACAAAAGTTCCTTGGGGCCATTCACTAACGTAAAAAGTAAATGATCCCTAAATCATAACATGTGTATTAAATGATTGACAACAGAAAACGTTAGATTATTTTCTTTTTTTTTTTCTGAACTCGTCCATAATTATTAAAGTTCATGTAAGGATAAGATGTTTATCTTATACACACTTAAAGAATCGTACCGTTAATGTGCTTTGAAGTTCCCATATTACATCCGGGCTATCGCAGAATGTGGCATTAGAGGATCCACGAGAGTTATATTTAGGTAACGTTGACTCACCGGGATTTGAACCCGCAAGCTACAACATGTACATTGAGCTCACAAACAAAGCACCACTGAGCTGTTATATATAGTCTATAATAGTCCGCTCATCTTGAAATTGGTATTTGAACTCATGTGGTTGTTGTGAAATGATACAACCATACATTGTTGATTTATAAAAGATATGATATTATAAACTAGTAGTTGTGTAAAGAAAATGAAAGTTGGCAGAATTGCCGCTAACAGTGACTGACTGACTGATATGATATTAGGTGATCTTTGAAGAGATGCACCAATGGTAATTAAATTGACGCTAAAACATTCTGCAGATATACTCAAGTATGTCAATGTATTGCATTTTGTTTCAAGCTGAAAGATATTTATGTTATAGTTTTAATAATGACATTTTACGGAGTGTTTGTGCGTTAGGAAAAGCTCCTTACGACCAGGTTTATTTTATATCCAGGAGAGGTTTTCAAAAATCAATAACTAACGAAGCAAAACATGTGATGTATTTAGGCTATAGTTTATGAGATAATTGTTTTTAATCTCTTAGCTATTTCAGTATAACAAAAAGTACCCATAACTGCCTGTCAGTCATACCAATATTTGTTCTTTTGTATTAAGCTGATCTGAGATTAAATTTTATGACTAGATATCGTTGAGATTGTGAGCCCAAAAAGCGTGCTGTAGGACTGGGGATCGAGTCTAAGCTAAGCAGTTGACTTCTTTCCTCCGTGTAGCTACCATAACTACGTATGAGATGTATACGTCTATTAATTGCCCAATGGTCACAACAGAGGTTTATAAATCGTTAATGGAGTAACAGAAAATTTCTAACCCACTTAGAGAAATGCCGTATGGTTGAGTGGTGTGAATATTATAATTTTCGTAGGCTATTTATCAAATCAGAATTATGTTTTAAGCTTATTTATAATGATGTTTCTTTTAAAAGTATGCAGTTGATATATTATGTTATTTAATATTATTTTCATTTATGTATTATAATCTCTTTATCACCCCCATCCCTTTTAAAAACATTATTGCTACATAGCGTCATTTTTTTTTATCTATTTCCCATTCCCCAATGTTCATGTTACATAGTTCTATTTTTTTTCATCATTTAAAAATTAAATTGTGTATGGATACTATCATTTCTTCAATCAATCATTTTCAAATCTTGTTATTACAGCTTCTATGCCTCAAACAAAGTTCTACATTTACTTCATGTTTTTCTCTGTTTCACAGCACAGCCTCCCCTTACGGTCAATGTCCGTATTGCTACCATACGACTGAGTAACCCACAACAAAATCAGACATCAACCACTGGAGCAGGGTTGGTTGAGGTCCAGTTGGACGGTGGTGGGGCTGTTTGGGGGTCAATATGTGGGAAGGATAGAAGTCCCCTGGAGGTCAACATCGTCTGCCAGATGATGGGCTACCAGTAAGTACTTTTAAAACAACTTTTCAAACCAGATAAGTTACATTCTGCTATTGGTCTTAGATCTATTTATTTTAAAACGGACAATCCATTTCCATAAATAACTTAAGTATTCAGAGTATATATCTCTTCTTTACGATTTTCATTACATTGAACAACGGATTGTCATTTAAAACACTGAAGAAATTAGAGACATCTGATGAAAACCGAAATAAACATTTAGAGCGAAAAAATTGACAAAAACGGAAACCGACGATAACCGAAATGAACGAAATGACTGGGTTTAGTTCAGGGGTCGGCAACCTTTTGAGACGGAAGAGCCAAAAGTTTTACAATTTACAATTTTCTCAATTTTTAAAGAGCCACTAAAATTGTTGTTTCATTATTATGGTATTTGATTAGGCCGCAATTTTACATCAAAAGAGCCGCAACTTGACATCAAAAGAGTCGCATGCGGCTCGCGAGCCGTAGGTTGCTGACCCCTGGTTTAGTTGATTGGAAATCTTTATGTGAATGTTTGCCAAATGACATTAGTATTGATTGCTGACAGATGTTGGTGAATTATCCACCAGATTATCACTATTGGTTATCATCGACGGAGATTAAAGAAACAAAGCTACATGTCAATCATCTCAGCATGTTGCTTTGTTTCTACTCTTTTCGATTGATCGGTTTGATCATTTAAACTCATATTAAAACACACATACCTACAAGCACACGATTATGTGGCTAGTTGTTAATTGAGGTCTTGAACTAACAATCATACTTAAAGGAATTTAAATACAACCTTCATTATAAATAAACATGTCGCAAAAAGAAACGCATACAGCAGTATTACTTTTTTCTTTACATTTTAGCACATTAGTTCTCAAACATTCACGCTTCGTGATCCATTTTTTAAAAACAAAAGCTTTTTGAAGTCCGTGCAAAACCCTATAAACTAGAGAGCTGCATGGGAGTCAAAATCACACCCAGTGCCACCCACTCCCGCGTTTTCAAAACCAGTCCCACCCGCCCTGGAGCGATTTTTGTAGTGCCCTTCTGTCATCCCCA